>JAODAL010005928.1:0-138737 GCA_025379985.1 Phyllomedusa bahiana | reverse complement strand
GCTTGCCCTTTTTCTAAAATTTTCAGACAATCTTTTCAAAAAGGAACAGGGCCAACTGGACCAGGGCCCCGCCCCCCCCCTGGGGGAGGCGCGCCATGACACGGCACGCTGGGCGCGGTGCCATGAGCACGCCCCGAGGGGAGGTGGATAGGGAGGACGAGGCAGACGCAAGGGGAGGGGGTTTTTAAGGGGGGGTTTTCCGCCCTTTCCCTCCCGGGAATATAAAGTCGGCGGCACTGGGCATCAGGGGAACCCCCGTCTGCACAAAGCTCATCTTGGCCGACGGAAGCCAGAGCTTAGGGGCCCACTGTGGCACCGGCGGGAAAGGATTCATTTGGGGGTTTGGTGGGTGGTGGGGGTCTGGGGGGGGCGCCCCCAAACCCCCCCGGGAACCAGAGCGGTCGCAGAACTTTAGGCCCCCTCGGTTTTTTCGCCCGGGGGTTGGTTCGGGGGCCCGGGGGGGCCCTAAGGGGGGTAAGGTACCCTGTTCAACAGAAAAGGGAAGCACCCAGGTTTCCCGTGGGGTTTGGTTTGGCCCGGGGCAAGGGTGGGGGGAAATGTTGTTTTGGGGAAACCTTTGGGGGGCCTTTTTGAAAAAAGGGAGGACGGGAAAAAATTTAGGGAAGGACGAGTACATCGAGTTTTTCCCCCTTTTCCCCCTTTTTAAAAAAATTTAAATTTGGGGAAGAAAGAAAGGCTTTTAAGGAGGAGGAAAAAAATTTCGGTGGCTTTTTTCCCTCAGACGTTAAAAATTTTGGGCTTCGGGATTTTCCCATATTGGCTGAAAAAGGGGGAAAAAGGCGCGGAAAACTGCTCGATTTATTTTTTTTATCGGGACTAAATTGGTGAGGCGCATCTTTGGGGTAGGGGGGATGGCTGGTTGGGGAAATGAGGGAACATTTTCCGCAGTGAAAGGAAGTTCGCCCCTCGTTTTCGGTTCATAAAGAATGGTCTATGGTTGGGTTTTTGCCCCCACAAAGGGTTTGGCAGTTCTTTCACGGGAAAACCGGGTTCGGCGGGGCCGGGGGGGTTTTTCCCAGTGAACCCGGGGCCGGGGTCTGGGGCCCGGGGGGGGACAAAAAGAGGCTTACGGGCCAATTTAATATTTGGGCCCAGTGAAAATTTTGGGGGCGGATGTAAGTTTAAAACTTTTGCTCCTTTTGGGGTCCCCTTCCCCATCCGTCTCCCGCGGGTTTTTAAAGAAGGGGGGGGGGAAAAGGGGGGAAAAAAGCCAGGGGGAAATTGAGGGTGACGCCAGTCCCGGCTTCGGGGGGAAAGGAGCTGTTTCGGGCCCCGGTTTCGGATCGGGCCCAATGAAGGTATTGTTGTGGGAGGGCTTTGTGTTCTGCCAGTGGGCAAGAGGGTGACGCCAGTGCGGCTTCGCGAGATGGATCTGTTTCTGGCCAGGTTTCGTGATGGCGATGTTTTTTAAATTTTTGGGGGGGGCTTGGGAGAGTTTTTTTTTAAAATCCCCCCCCCCAAACCATCGGGTTCTGTTTTCAGAAAAGGAATTTGAGGTCGGCTTACCCACCCTGAAAAATGGTGTTGGCGAAATGGAAAAGGAGGGGAAAAAGGGGGAAAGGGAAATTGCAGGGCCTTTTGGGGGGGGGCTCCCTTTCCACAATTGGGTTTTCCCCTTTGGGGGGTCACCCCCAAAAGGAGGCCTAACAAATTTCGGTTGATCCACCATTTGTCATTTCCGGAGGGGAGCTCTGTGAATGATGGTATAGCGCTGTGTTCGGTGGTCTATATGTCATTTGACAAGGCAGTTTTGCTAGTTTGTCGTTTCGGGGTGGGTTCGCAAATGAGTCGGTTGCTCCCGGTTCACGCTGACAGCGTGCATTTGTTGGATTGTTATTGGGATGTTTTTTTTTTCATGGATCATTGCCCCCTATGGGTTGCTTCTTGTCTTGCACTTATTTAGAGGCGTTTAGTTCCTTTTTAGAGTGGGTAGTTCAGGATGTTTCCGGGTTGAGTTCTATTATTCATATCGGTTTTCTTGTGGTGGGGGGGGGTCTGCCCCCGATTGGGTCCTTTTCCGGGAGGTGATTGTCTATGGACATTGTGTTCCGACACCAATGGAGGGGGGCTTGGTCGGGGAATTTTGAACCGGGCTCGAGTGAGGTAAATGATCAGTTGCCAGTTTTTGGGCCAAAGGCAGACCTAAGTGTGCTTCCCGTGCCCAAATTAAAATGAACTGACCCCCGAATTGGTTTAAAATTGGGCCACGCACCCATTTTATTAACAAAAAAACATAAAAAATCAATAACCAGTAAAAAATTATGTATAACTCTCCCACTGTATATACACATATATATGCACTATAAACAACCGCATATAAAACATCAGTTTTTGGAGGAGGGATGGGGTCCACTTGACCGCGGTTGGGTTGGACTTATGGGCCCTTGGCCTGCAGGAGGGCATTGAGAGGGCGCTTGGTTTGGTGGGGGTGTCACGTGCATAAGGTGTCATGGCACGCTCGCGGTGGCGGCTGAGGTTCTTGGAGTTCGGAGGAAAAAGGTGGTGAGGGAGTCCTTTGGGGTAGGATTTCCTCCGTGTTAGTTAACTTGGAGACCGGTAAGGTGGGTCTTTTCAGGGGGTTATCCCGGGAGGCAAAAGGGGGGGGCCGAGTTTGGCTTTTTGGGCCCCCGAACCAGTGGAGTACGGCTGGGGGCAATTGGTGTGATTTCCCTTCGGGGATTTGGTCGCCGGGTCAATTTTTGGGCTCTAAGGACCTCGGCCCTTATTTCTGTTTGGGTCACTTGTGTGACGAAGGTTCGGGTTAATGTTAGGGTGGGTTTTTAAGTTTAGTTGGTTTAGGTTAGGTATGGGGTATAGGTGGAATTTTTGCAGATTTGTATATATTTATATATATGTATATTGGAGAGGTAAGGCAGATGTTTTATATGCTTTTTAGGTGAAATTATTTTTATATAAATGGGAGATTAAATATTCTTAACTGGTTATTGTAAATTATTTATGTTGTATTTGTTAAAAAATTGGGGGCTGTGGCCCAAATTTTTCCAATTCGGTGGTCAGTGTCGTTATTCAATTGGTCACGAGAAGCAGCCTGGTGGAGGAGGAGTGGGTTTGCGGTAAGCTATCTCAGCGGTGCCCTGGGTCAAGACATGGAATTCTACATTTTATGTATCATGGATCCTATTGATACTCATTACACCCCTAATCCTTGAGCTAAAATTAAAGTCTTGGTATATTACCAACTATTATGGTTCTATTAAAGTATGTGCACATAGCTGATTTGGATGCGGATTCTGACAAGGATTCAGCACGGAAAAAATGTTAAATCAGTGTCGAATCTGACTGACCAATCCAATCAAACGCAACTTTTAATACTACAAAAAAATATGTTAAATCCAATTAAATCAAGGAAGCTCAAGAATATGTCTAAAAAATAAACTGCATACACATATATAAGTACAGTGAGTAGTATCAATAAAATACGTAAATGCACCAGCAAATGTCTTCTGTGATGGGTAGAAAAACAGTCAAGTGGGGTAAAAAAAATGTAAAAAAGACGGGCCTACATTTTCCCCATTGACAAAATAACCCCCCTAAAGAAAAGGGGGAACCCCGATAAGGGGCAACCCTGCTAAGTTTCCAAGAAAAGGGCCCACCACCAAAAAAACTGACACCCAAGAAAAAGGAGAGCACTAATTAAAAAGCCCCAAGAAGGTTTTTGGGGGGGCAAACTCTGGACCCCCTCCCCAGGGGACCCATAGCTCGGGTTTAGGGGAAATCTGTCCACGGGACAAATTTTATTGTGAAATCCCCAAACCCGGCCTTTAGGAAAGAGGGGCCAAAAAGAAACCCCCATTTTTAAAAGCAAGCTTTGAAAAAATCCTTTTTGCATTTTACAAAAAACCCTATGGGGGGGATACGGAAAGCATTTTGGAAGAGGGTGCTATGGCCCAAATGAGACCCAAAATTTTAAAAACCCTTTTTGGCCCTAATGCTAAACCCATTTGGGGGAGAAAAGACAACAAGGGCATACCCCCCTGAACAACCCAAAATTCCCCACCATTAAGCATGGGGGTGGCATATCATATGTGGGGGATTTTTTTGTTTCAAAAGGGGAATGGGAAACTGGTCAGAGCTGAGGGGAAGATGAATTGGAGCTAAAAAAGGGGGCAATCCTGGGGGGAAAACCTGTTAAGGCTAAAAAAGATCGGAAGAGGGGCAGGTTTTACCTTTTAAGTAGGACAAAAAACTCAAAAACATCCCAGCCAAAAGCTCAATAAAAGGGTTCACATCAAAGCATATTCATGTCAAAAAGGGCCCCAGTCAAAATAAAAAATTTGGGAAGGGATTTGGAAAATTGTGGTCCCCCAACGGTCACTAAAAAAGGGTTTAAAAAAATTCCAGCCTTAGATGTCCCAAAGCGGGGTAGAGACTTCGTCCAACTAACCTGCATCGTCCGGGAGAAAATGTGGTATTGACTCAGGGGCTAAATAAATTAAAATCCCCTAAGTTTTTAAAATTTCAAACAATTTAAAAAGCTTTTAAAAGAAACCTTTTTCTTTAAATTCATCTATATTTCGTACTTTGTGTTGTTTAACCCACATAAAATATCAAAAAAAATACTTTTATGTTTTGGCGTAAATTTAAAAATGGGGAAAACAGATTAAGGGAAAAGAAAAACTTTTGAAATTCCACTGTAAAAAATGTTCCCCCCCCAATTTAAAACAAAGATTGGAAAAAAGGGTTGCCCCAATAGATATCACATTTGTCATGGGGGCCCCGGGGGCCCACCGCCCCCCCTTTGGGGCCCGTTGCCCGCCTCCCCGGGGGGGGGCTGCGGGGCTTTGGGGTAAACCCCGGCCACCCCCCGGTCCCCAGGGGCCGGACCCCGCTTCCCTGGCCCCCGCCCCGGGTGAACGGCGCTCCGGCTGCCCCGGCCTTTGTGCTTTTTGGGGCGCCCCGGTATGGGCGCGCGGCAACGGCGGGTTTTAAAATTTAAAGGGCCATTGCCCCGGGTTTTTAAAATTTGGCTTTTTTCCCGGGGCGTTTTGGTTTAATATAATGTATCCCCCCCGCCCTGTTCCAAATTTGTTGAGGTGCTTAGTGAGATTTTGGGGATTTTCCCTTGTGCCCGTATTCCCTTATCCGTTTTCCCAAAGCCCGTTCCGTAGTTTCCTGCCCAGTCGTTTCCCGCCCCCCCGACCGTCTTTTCCCCTGACCAGGGAACCTCTCCCCCTGCCCTGCCCTTTCCCGTTCCTGACTACCTTTTGGATTACAAATTCCCTGTACCACCAGTACACCGGCCGGGACCCGGGAAAAAGCAAGTCACGTCGGGGTTCCCGACCTGGTAGTCCACGCCGCGCAAGTCCATCCCCCCTTTCCCGGCGGGCTCGGGTAAAAAAGGGGGGCTTTTTTGACTCCTTTCCCCTTTGGCGTGTTTTAATACCACCGCTTGGGGTGGACCAGCGGATCCCCCGACCGTCAAAAATTTACAATTGGCCATGGATTCCCCCCGGGGGTACCTCGGGCCCAAACCCGGGGGAAATTTACAGGGCCCTTTTCGCCCAGCAAAAATTTCAGCGAAATTGCCCAAAAGGCCGCAGCCTTTGAGGGCAGAACCTTGCGGCTGCCTACCCCCGCCTTGGGCCGCTCCCGCCCCAAACCCTGCACCTTTGCTCCTGCACCCTTTCCTCCCCCCTGCTCTGGCACCGGACCTTTTTGATCTCCCGCTCCCCGTCCTATGAGGGGAGCCCCCAAAAAAAGGCAGGGGTTTTTAAACCCAGTCATGTTCTATACCATCGAGAGGGTGGGACTTTAAATTTCCCCACTGAGCGGGCAAAAGCCCGCCTTTATTTTTAGCCCCCTAACTGGCAAAGCCCCCGGGGCCTGGCCACTCCGTTGTGGGAGGGCCGGGGAGCCCCGCAAAAGGGCAAACCCCTGCAAGCCTTCCCCCAGGGGTTCCGGACTGCCCTTTGGGGAAAACCCGGGGTTCGCACCCCCTCAGCTGCCGCAGCATACCCCGCCTCCGACGGGGTGGACCCCACTGTGGGACACTACTTTTGTGCAGTTCCGCAACTCTACCCCTGGGAAAACTAGCCTGGAAAACGGGGCTTGGGGGCTATTTTCTGGAAAGGGCCCTTTTGGACGAAAAAGGACGAGCTCGCGGGCGCGCCCTGCCTACCTCCGGGAACAAAATGATTCGGTAGGCCACCCGGATCGTTTACCCTTTCCCCCAAAGACAAAAAAGAGCTCCGTCTTCCAACGCTAGCCCACCCGACCACCCCGGCCCAACCTGGGTTTAAGCTCCTGTTTTCCCAACGCCCTCCACTTCCCCGCCAACGGTTTTTGGGGAAAACCTAGCAGGGGGAAAAGGGGCACATCTGACCCAGGGGGAACCTCCCCAGGAGCCCTCAGGCAGTTGTGCTTTTTACTGCGGGCCGGTTTTTTGGGTTCATTCATTGGAGACTGTCCGGTGCGCCCGGGAAACTTCCCAAAACCTAGGGTTTGGTGGGGAGGCAACCCCGGGGGTGTCAGTGGACCTCCCCCCGTCGCCCCCTTTTTTGGGTTTCTTTGGGGGGAACCTCCCGGGACACCCACCTTCCCAGCCCAAACCCGCCCTTCCTGACTGGGGGTTTCCGGGCCCGGGAAACCATCATTAAAATTTCCCCTTGGTGTTTTTCACCCCGGGCCTTCCCAGTCCCCTCCCTGCAAAAACCCTTTTTTCTTTTGCCCCCGGGCCAGGGGCCCAAAATTGCCTCCAGGATGCCCATCCGGTTTCGCACTGGGGCCCCCTCACCCTTGCAGTTTTGGGGGCTTACATCAGGAATCTATGAAGTTCTTGGCTCCCCTCGGTCCTTTTTGGGGACCCCCTCCGGGGCCTTTCCCCTGGTTGAAAAGAGCATCCCCCCGACCCTAAAAATTGGAAAAAACAGGGGGAGATTCTTCTTTGGGGGGTCCAGCTTTCCTCACGATGTTTTGGGGCGGGCCCGCCCGCCCCTTCAGATTCCCCTTTCCCAAAAACCTACAAAGTCTCTGCCAGGTCGGGCCATTTCCTTTAAACCAGGACTTTTGCTGATTTTTTTCCCTCCAAAAAAAAAGGCCAAATTTTTTGCCTGCCCGGCCCCGGCCAAAAACGATTGCCCTATTGAGGGGGCAGCCGGGGATTTTCCCCCCCTCGAGGAAAGGGGTTTTTCCCCGTTTTCCCGTCCACGGAGACAAAGGTTTAAATTTGGAACCGACTTTATCCAAAGAACCCTACGCAAGGGGCTTCTTTACTTTAAGTCTTCATAAACCCTGCGGGGGCCGGATTTTCTTCGTTGAGAAGAAAGTTTGGGACCCTTCGGCCCTGTTTTCGATTACCGGGGCCTGAACAAAAAAACAGTCAAGAATGGGTACCCCCCCCCCTTTTTATCTCCGAGTTTTTTTTTGGACCGCCTTCGTGGCGCAAAAATCTTTTCAAAATTTTGATCTCCGTGGGAACCCTACAATTTTAAATTCGCATACAAAAGGGGTAAACGATTTGGAAAACAGCCTTTAACACCCGTGAGGGCCTTTTTCGATTTATCTTTTTCTTCCTTTTTGGCCCCTCTGTAACGCCCCCGGCTTTTTTTTCCAAAATTTTGTGAATGAATTTTCCCGGGGAACCTTTTATAATTTTTTGGATTGTCTATCGGGATGAAAAATTCTCATTTATTTCCAGACCTGGGGGCCCCCACCGTCACCCCCTTCCCCGCCAGGGGCTCAGGGACGTCCCCGGAGTCACCAACTTTATCCCAAGCGGGAGAAAGGGGCTGTTTGAACGCACCTCACCCCCTTTTTAGGGTAAAATCGTGCCCGATAAAGGGGCCCTACAGTTGGACCCCCCCAAAGGCTTCAGCGGGCCCGAAAAGGCCCTTTTGTCCAGGGGGGCCCTTGGGGGGCCCAAAATTCAGCGTTTTTGAAAGGCTTCCCAACTTTTAATAGGCCAATTTATCCTCATTCTAAATCTCTGGTGGCCCCCTTTGGGTTCCCCTCCCCCAAGAAGGGGCCGCCCCCCAAACCCTTTGGCCCCCCCGGGGCCAAGATGCGTTTCAAAACGTTCTGAAAGTCGCATTCGTTTCCCGGCCCCTGTTCTCCCTCGCCCGGGGAACCGTTCACGCCCTTTTTGGGTTTCTTAGAAGTCGAGGGCCTCCTCATTGGGCCCAAAGCCCCTTTTCTTTTCAGAAACCTCCTGGGGAAAGTTGCAAAACTTGGGGGTTCTTCCCCAAAACCCTTTCCCCCCACGGAGCGAAAACTAAAACCTTTGGGGGCCGGAACCCCTTGCTAAAAAAAATTGGCCCTAGAAGAATGGCGTCACCTGCGGGAAAGGGGGGCTCTCAAACCCCATAAAAATATACACGGATAAACAAAAACCCTTCCCTTATCGGGCAATCTGCCCAGCGTTAAAACCCGCACAAGCCAGGGGGTTTCGCTTTTTTTCCGCCCCTTTTTAAATTTTTTTCCAACACTCCCCCGGGCTAAAAAAAACGTCAGGGCAAACCGCTCTCTCCAGATCCCCCTGATGGGTGGCTTGGAGCCCCCCCAAAGGCACTTTATTCCCCGGAGGCTTCTGGCTCCTGCTCCTGTAAACCCTTTCCCAAAACAGGTACCCCCCCGGGGAAGCCCTTCCCGTCCGTCCGTTTTTACGGTCAAATCCCTTAAAAGGGGGGACATCTTCCCCAAAACTGGGGGCCCAACCGGGGGTTTTCACAAGTCCGTAAAATTATTTTCAAAAATTTACTACTGGGGGGCCCACTTCTTGCAAGACGTTTCGGGACTTTTTTTCCCCGGGCCTGTGCCTTTTTTGCTCTTTTAAAAAAGGCCCCTGGGCCTTTAAGGGCCCCCCGGGGGGGTTTCTATTTTTGCCTCTCCCTGGGGCCTGGAACCCTGGCCCTTATTGCTATGGACTTTGTCCGGGACCTGCCGGCCTCATCCGGAAACAGGTCATTTGGGTGGGGGGGTTGACGGGTTTTTCCCAAGATGGCTCATTTTGGGCCCCTTCCCCGGGGTTCCCCCCTAGCACCCCAGTTTGCCCAGCTCTTTTTCCACCATATTTTTTGGGGTTAAGGCCCCCCCTCGCAAAACACCTCGTTAGGGGAGTCCAGTTTGTTTCTAAGTTTGGGGGGCTCTGTGAAACTCTTTTTAACGGGTCCGGGCGGGATTTTTTCGTTTTGTCCCAAACCCCCAGCCCAAGGGGGCAGGGGGGAGAGGGTCAACCAAATTTTAGGCCTTATCTGCAAAATTTTGTTTTTGCCCGGAAAGATAATTGGCCCTAAATTTCCCCCCCTTTTGGGGGGGAATTCTCTTACAATTCCTAGACTGGGAAGTCTGCAAAAGCCCCCCTTTTTTTTTGTGTTTGGGGTTAAATCCCCGCCCCCCCCTTTCCCCCCCTAGCCGTTTTCGGGGTCACGTTCCTGCCATGGATGCCCAAGTACAGAATCAAGGTCATTGGCGGGTTCCCCCTTTCGGGCCCCTTTGCTTCAGGTTCCTCTCGTACTAAGGTTCGGGCCCGATAGGTCCCGGAGACCCCCTCCGTTTTTTAAAGGGCCAGGTGATAGGGTTTTTGGGGCAAACGGCCAAATTTAATCCGTTTAAAAGGTACCCAGCTACAAGTTGGCCCAAAATTTTTTGGGCCCTTTTTTTGGTTACTTCGTACCCAAAACCCCTTTCCCTCCTACAAGCTCCGTTTGGGGCCTCCCACTCTGCGTCCCCCAACCCCTTTCCCATGTCCCCCTCCTCAACCCTGGGGTGCTGAATCCTTCCCCCGTAGATCTGTCTCGCCTTCCCTGTCCAAATGGGATGACATCTTTGAGGTAAAGGGGGGTGCTGGCACAGAAGACAGTGGGGGGGGAAGCGGTTTTTTTCTCATCGACGGGAAAGGGGGTTGGGGCCCTGGAGGGTTGGGGACCCGGGAAAGGGAAAATCGTCTCCAATCTCCCTGGCTGGGGTTAAAAAAAAAAAGGGGGGGGAAAGCCCAAAGGGGGGGGTTTTACTGTTCAGGGCCCGGCCGGGGGAAACCGCGGGCCCCTCCCGGCCTTTTGCCCTGCCTGCCCGGGCCGGGGGCGCGGGCATTGCGGTCCCCCGGGGCCACCCAGCCCCCCCACCCCGGCTCGTTACCGGCCCCCGCCCCGGTGAACGGCGCCCTGTCTGTCCCGGCCGTCGCGCGCATGGGCCCCCCCCTTAGGGGCGCTGCGGGGGCGGGTTTTAAATTTTAAAAAGGGGCCAGTCCCCCCCGGAAATTTTGGCTTTTTGCCGGGCGCTGGTCCAAATTTAATTTTTCCCGCCCCGGCACCTGTTGCCGATTGTTTTTTTTGGGGCTTTATTTAGAGTTTGGAGTGCCCTTGGGGTCCGTTTTGCTTACCCCGTGTACCAGCCCGAAAACCTACGTTTCCTGCCCTTCCCTGTTTCCCCGCCCGACCCCCTGCCCGGTCTCGGGCCCACAAACCCTCTCCCGCCTCCCGCTTCTCCCTTTTTCCTGACTACCCCTTTGGATTACCGTTTCCTGTACCAGCAGCCCCCGGCCCGCCCCCGAAGCAAGTCCGTAGGGGGGGACGCCCTTGGTACCTCACGCCGCAGCAAGTCCACCCCGCTTTGCGGGGGGCCCTCTGGGGGAAAAAACCGGGGGCCTACTTAAAACTCCGTTCCCTGGGTGGGGTTTTAACAAACCACCGCGGGGCGGTGGTCCCAGCGGATCCCCTTTACCCGTCAAAAAACATTAAAAGGGAACCAGTTAATCCTTCAGGTGCCGACTGTTTTCTAAACACTTTAAATTTCCCTTTTGTCCACCTAAATCACATTTTACTTTTTCATTATTTACCTATATTAAACCACTGACTGTGGCTGCACTACATTACATTATGATTCTAAGGCAGGTACAATACTAGCACCAGAGGGAGGAATACTTTAATTTTCCCTTTGGGAAAACCCGCTCTGTTGTCACCCACTCTTTTATAGCTTACTTTGCAGATTGCAGATGTTTATTTATGCATAGGGAGACACTTTGTGATTGATGCACATGATTTCTCTCTTTAGCACCTCATAGAATAAAGTAATGATGAGTCATCAAGTGTTGATAAAATACCCAATTTTCCCCCAGAGGGTATTCTAAGAAAAAACACTTTTTTGAAAAGGGGAATCCGGTGACATACAGTTTTTAAAAACAGAACCAGATAAAGGTACAGATGCATGTAAAAATTTGTGCACCAACCAGCTGGGGAAAAAATTTAGTGCCCATAAAAGTCCCCAGTTTTTTTTGAAAATTAAAGCCAGAAGTGTTCCTGGACGCTTTATTTGACACTTGGAATGTATCCCAGTGACTTTCTCAGGTTTTTTAAAGTAGAAATTGCTGCTCTCAGAGACATCACTCATAGGATTAGAATCCGCTGTTTCAATATTTGGCTTTGGAACTAATATGTTTTAGCAATGAAAAAATGAGATGTGAGTACTCGGTCTGAAGTATATGCACATTGATAATGACAAACAATCATTATAAACAATCTAAAAGAAAATGACTATTAAAATAAAAGGTATTAGGAAATTCTAATTTTATGTACAAATTCAATTTTTTGAGGGTTTCCCCTTGTATCTGAATATCCTCACAAACCCTCTTAAATTAATTACTTACTTTCATGACTAAAAGAGAGAAAATACAAAAAATAGATACTGCAAATTTTTTTTTCTAAAAAAACCAAAAAAAACTTTTAGAAAAAATTTTTAATAAAGGGGTTTGCCCCTTAAAAGGTTTGTTGTTTTGAGAAAACCCCGTGTTGAAATTTAAACCCCCCCTTCACATAAAAAGCACATTGCAGTTTCTAAAATAACAAAGGGCCCAGGGTTTTTTTTAATTTTTTAAAAACCCTTTTTAAAAAAAAGCCCTTTCTAAGTTTACGTTTCCCAATGCGGCCTATGTGTTCCATGGTAACAGAGACAAACAAACACGGTGAAAGTTAAAGGGTTTTTCTCACTAAAATGTTGCTTTTTTTGTTAAAGATCTTGAAAAAAAGTACTTTGCCAATATTCTTATTAACAGTGCCCTTTACCTTTCTGGAAAACCCCCCTTGAAAGGGGGCTGGCATCAGCCCCTCAGGGCTAAAAGCTACAACTGTTAAAATTTTCCCCGGATAGCTGCCAGACTGGTTGCTTTTAGCCACGCCCTGGCCTTCTACTGCACCTGTAAAAGCCATTAAAACCCACCCTTTTTAATTAAAAGGGAAAAACCAAAAAAAAGGACTGATTTTAAGATTGGCATCAATTTTATGAGCCCAAACCCCTTTTAAAATACAAAAAGTGAATTAGAAAAAAATTTTAACCCACAAGCACCAATATAAGAGAGAGCGCGGGAAAAAATGTTTTTGGAGTGATATTTTGGAGTTGATTGGGATAAAAAGAGTAAATTGAAATTTTAAAACCCCTTTTGGGAACAAGGTGTTTACCATTGCTTAAATCAATAGTGATTGTTGAGCTATTCTATTTCCCAGAAAATTGCTATATTGAGTTGGGAGATATATAGAAGAGTTAGCGCTGGTCTCATTTGTTTGTACGTATAATACAGAAGTCATACTCCCTCCCATATTCCCCCTACTTCTTACTAACCTGTAAAAAGCAAAAGAAAAAAATGTTTGATGTATGTCAAATTGTTGTTGCCTTTCCTTTCTTCACATAATAATAATAATTCAGTATTTGAGTAGTATACAACAATTGGTTATGAAGAACAGTTATAAGTGGTCCTTATCTACGTCGAAGTTCCCATTCAGAGCCTCCGTCACAGATTGTCAAACGTGACGACGTCTTTACAGTGCGCACTTTTGCCTTTCATTTGTACTTTGAAAGTACGTGCTTGCAAGCGTGTATGATCAAAGCACAAACGGCACGCAATGTCCTGAGGCAGATTTCTGCCTCATATACATTTGTATTTCACCGCGTTACAGTGCCTGAAAGAAGTGACAGGTCATACAGTACACCGAGAAATAGGGAGCAAAATCATTGTCGTCTGCACAATGACGATGATTTTACACAGCATTCACTGAGTGCTGTACTTGTACATTGTTTAAATTGTATTTCACCATGTAATATAAGTCGTATGAACATACCCTTAGGGTATGTTCAGATGGTGTGTTGCGGCGCGCACAGGTATGTACTGCAATACGCCTTCATTAGCACTGTTCAAGGTATGTGCTGGCCATTGCATATTTTCAACATGAGGAAGCTCTCTGCCTTTTGTATTTCTTGCCATCACTTCTTTTTAGGGGCATATATTAAGCCAAGGATTGTTGTGTCATTAGTTCACCTTTGGGTCCACATTCTATGCTTGGCAGCTTGGCGTAGGCAGTCATGCACAACATTGTAGGATGAAGGGGCTGGACCGTCCTGGAATGGCCTAGACCACCTGGAAACACCCCTGGATTGCTTGGAAGTGCCCCCAGAATATCTGAGACCGCCCCCAAAGCTGGAAGATAACGCCAACTTGGGGGTGTGGATTACACAGGCCACAACCCTTTTGTGGGCCATTATGTGCCAACAGAAAGGCTTTGGTGGGCCGTTTGCGGGCAACAGGCTGTATATTGTGCTAGCTTGTTCCATCCTAGGCAGCTTGGCCGCCATGCACAACATTGTAGGATGAGGGGGCTGGACCGCCCTGGAATGGCCTAGACCACCTGGAAACACCCCTGGATTGCTTGGAAGTGCCCCCAGAATATCTGAGACCGCCCCCAAAGCTGGAAGATAACGCCAACTTGGAGGTGTGGATTACAAAGGTCACAACCCTTTTGTGGGCCATTGTGGGCAACAGGCTGTATGTTGTGCTAGCCTGGCCTAGATGAAGGGTCTTTACAAACCTATTAAATTGGTTAAAGCCAACCATATACTCTCTCAGCTGAAAGATATCTCTCCATATACATACAGGTTGGAAAGGTTTGGACACATAGAGCAACATGTATGAATGGGGCTGCGCCAGATGTCTGGCATCTTTTCAGCCTGAAGACTAGCACAGCCCTGTTCACTATATTTATAATCAGGTGCACTCCAATATCAGGCGTATTACAAAGTACCCGCAGCACTCTGTAAGCCGCCTGAGGTCGGGGGGGGGGGGCGTGTTTGAGGTGTGTCGCGCTACAACCGTACGAAGCTCGAAGTTCCAGGCGCATTACTGCTGGAACAGGTAGACCACTTTAAAAGTGGTTTACCTGAGCCAGAAGTGTCGCTTTTGCGCTAGAATGCTACTGATTTATGACCCACAGTAGAACAGGTTCATAGATTCAGGCAAATTCTACACTACTTTTGTGCGCAAAAAAATGGCGCCTGGACATAAAAAATCATACATGTCGCCCATAATGCAGGTTTGGATAACATTTCTCTAACTTTTATGTTTAGCTTTACGATGTACAGGAAACATCCTGGAAGAAACTTAGGGTGACATGTATGAATCCTGGTGCTGACAGGGCAGTTCCAAGGCAGTGTAGAATGTGCCAGAATGTATGAACCTGTTCTTCTGCAGATCATACATACAGGTGCAGTCTGGTGCCAATATGACAAGTCTGGCTCAGGCAGACCACCTTTAACTTTTTGGGTTATTTTGCATAAAGCTAATCAATAATATAGGAATACCCCCTTAAGCCAAATATTGTCTAATGAAACATATTTGAAAAGTTTGCCATAGGAAACAACGTATCAGCACAAGTATGCACACATCACTGTTGCTGTCACCTTATTCATTTGCCAAAAACACCACTAATCTCCTCCTCAGGATAAATAGGGGGGAGGAAAAGACAAAAAAAACCTACATGTGATACACAAAAGCCTGGATATACCCAAGAAAATAAGGACAAAAAAAATACACAAAAATGGTATAAATCCTAGGACAATATAAAACTTAACTTTTAATAAACCTGATAAAATACTACTGTATCAAAAATACCTATTCCTACTCCAATACTTACAAACACTACCCCTAACACTAGTGTTTGTTAGTATTAGAGTAGGAATAGAGATTTTTGATATACACTGTGTTCCAAATTATTATGCAAAAAGTGTTTAGGAGTGTTAAGGTAAGAATTTGTCCGTTAAACTCATTAATGGTGATGTGTGTCTTTATAGCACTGAAAGCATTTGCAGACACCTGTGCTAATTAGTTTGGCAGGTGTGTCCAATTAAAGGCAAGACTACTTAAGAAGGCTGTCCCACATTATTAAGCAGCCGACATTTTCAGCCAAACTGGGAAAGAAAAAGTATGTGTCGGCTGCTTAGAAGCAACAAATTTTGGAGTGTTTAGGTCAAGGCATGACTACAATCAACATTGCCAAGACACTTCATCGTGATCATCGCACAATCAAGAAGTATGTAGCTGATTCACAGCACACATGTGTGCGTGCTGATAAGGGAAAATTGAAGACTCTTTCCAACAGGCAATTACGTCATGTTAAAAGAGCAGCTGCAAAAATGCCTTGTCATAGCAGCAGACAAGTTTTTGAAGCTGCTGGTGCCTCCAACGTCCCCCGAACAACAAGATGCAGGGTCCTTCAGAGGTTTGCAGCTGTACGTAAGCCATCCTGTCAACCTCCTCTATCCACTGCACACAAGCAAAAACAGCTCCAGTGGGCCAAACAATACATGAAGACTGACTTCAAAACTGTTTTGTTCACCGATGAGTGCCGTGCAACGCTCTATGGTCCAGATGGATGGAGTGGAGGATGGCTGGTTGATGGACACCCCATGCAAACACGGCTACGGCGCCAACAAGGAGGAGGTGGAGTAATGTTTTGGGCTGGAATCATGGGGAGAGAGATTGTCAGCCCCTTTAGGATCCCTGAAGGTATAAGATGAACTCCATAATGTGTGTGGAGTTTCTCAAACAGCACATCCTGCCATGGTTCAAGAAGAAGACCCGTGCAGTCCGCAGCAAGATCATTTTCATGCAAGATAATCCACCGTCTCATGCTGCAAATAACACATCTGCATCTCTGGCTGCTATGGGCATAAAAGGGGACAAACTTATGGTGTGGCCCCCATCCTCCCCTGACCTCAACCCCATTGAGAACCTCTGAAGCATCATCAAAAGGAGTGTCTATGATGGCGAGAGGCAGTTCACATCTAAGCAACAGCTCTGGGAGGGTATTATGTCCTCATGCAAAACAATTAAAGCAGAAACCCTCCAAACCTGACAAATTCAATGGACAAGAGAGTTCAGAAGGTCATTTCGAACAAGGGTCCTATGTGTACATGTAACATCACCTAGAATAAAGTTTTGACTTTAAAACTGTTTGATTTCAGTTTGTAATAACCTGCTAATTCTTATAATTTCACAAATGACCTTTTTTTTGTTCGTTATAAAAAGGAAAAGGTTGAAAACTCTGCTGTGCATAATAATTTAGAACATGCATTTTGAGTGCATTTTAAGTTTTTTTTTTTTTATAAAATATACTGTTATCATAGGCAGTTTGTTCAAATTCCTTTCAATTATACTGTAATAGTTGATGACTGGAAAATTACAATGACTGCAATTCATATAGGTAATTTTGGAAAATACGAGAAAATATTATTTGCATAATAATTTGGAACACAGTGTAGTAGTATTTTATCAGGTTTATTAAAAGTTAAGTTTTATATTGTCCTAAGATTTATACCATTTTTGTGTATTTTTTTCACCTTATTCATTTGTCCTACTTATACATTCACACAGCAAGTAAAATTTACTCGTCAGATTCTGCCACAATATGATTTTGATTAGTTGTTTTAATAAATTGTCTCAACTTCATTTGACAACATGCATTGTTCTTTTATCCTACTGAAAGTTTGCATTTGTATATGTACTAGTACTTAATTAATGTTAATAGATTTTTTTCCTCTCTGTACATATCATTCATCAATAAACATGTTTAACCCCTTAACTCTAAGGCCTATTTTTTTTCAAATTCGTTTTTCCCTCCCCGCTGTAAGGGACCGGTCAGCGGCACACAAGCAGACACAAACAGAGTGTTGCCCTGACACTGTTCCCAACCACTGTCCCTGCCTTTTGGGGGAACCCGACTCCTTAATAGGTCGGCCCCAACCAGAAGACTAAGAACTACACTAAATAAGTGCAGACACAGGACACAGACAAACCGACGCAGAACACAAACGGGAGGTCAGACGAGCAAAGTCGGCAACTGTCGGGAGACGCGGTACCAAAACAGGAGACAGAAGAATAAACGTGAGCCAAGCCAGATAGGTAACAGCCGGGAGACGTGGTACAAATACAGGAGGCAAAAGAAAAGTCAGAAGCAAAGCCAAAGGTCAGGTAACAGTAATCAGCAAGGAAGGATAAGGCTAGCTACAGGCAAGAAACAGAACAGTATAGCAGGCAAGGAAGTGATAAAAGAATCCTTTTATAGGAAAACAGAGGATACAGAATTGAGGTGATAGGTGGAACAAAACAGAAGACTAATTGGAAACCATGACTTTCAATAAAAAGGAAAACAGGTTAGCTAAACAAGTGCTGGAAGATTCCTGGCCACGGGCATTGGCCAGGAATCAATTAAGCATACAGAGAAGTAGACCAAGTTCACACTGGTGAAAACAAATACAAAGCATCAGGTAAGAAACCAAGGTTTTCGTCGCAACGGCCGTGGCCAGAGCCCAAAGCGAGGGGTTTGCCAGGCATGATCATGACACCCGCCTTTCCAGAGCCATAACTTTTTTATTTTTTCATCTACATAGACACATGAGGACTTTTATGTTGCAGGACAAGATGTATTTTTAATTATGTTATTCATATTACCATAGAATATACTGGGAAACCACCAAAAAATCTTAAGTGGGGCAAAATGTGAAAAAACTTACTTGCGTCATGTTTGCGGGTATTTTGCGTTTACGCCGTTCAATGTTTAGTAAAAATGATGTGTTATCAGTATTCTACAGGTTGATATGCCTCCGGCAATACCAAACATGTAGGTTTCCATTATGTATTGGTACCGTAAAAAAAAATTCCAACATTTTCTATTTTTGACATTTGAGCTGTGGCGCTATTTTCTGCGACCAATAACTTTTTTGTACCAACACCTATGGACACGAGTGAGGGGCATTTTTTATTATTTTATTTTTTACATTTGTAAAATGGCAAAAGGGGGTGATTTGAACTTTTATTTTTATTTTTTACACTTTAAAACATTTTTGTTTGTTTTTACTCTAACTTTGAGTCAACCTAGGGCGCTTCACCACTAGGGAAGCACGATCATTTATACAGCCTAATGCATTGTAATACAATGCATTAGAGTGTACAAAGTTTTAGGTTTTACTACTTCCTACCTGGGGCCGGAAGTGGGGAAATCGAAAACATGGCGGCAATGAAAGCCTGCACAAGGCTTACAGCTGTCATGTTAACCGATCAGGAGCCCGCAATTTTGCTGTGATGGCCAAAATCGAAGTGAGGAACTGTGCACGGCACCATTTCTCATTAATTTTGATGCTGCGGCAATCTTTGTCACGGCGTCTAAGGGGTTAAATAGAGCAGGACAGCGCCAGGGTTGTAACCGCTAAGTGTTAGCTCTCTTACCGGCATTAGGACGTACTCATACATCCATGTTGGTAAGGGCTTAAAGAAAATAGCGTAGTCCAATGCAGTTTTCAACAAGTGTTTCACATGCTTATTGCATGTGATTTCAGGGCAGGTTTTTTACTCAAGGTTTAGGCTATGTCTCCCCTGCATAGCTTTATGATTGTATTTTCGGTGCTTTCAGGATTTTAAAAGTGCCGAAAATACGATCGTTCCTGCAGCCCCATAGACTAGAATAGAAAAGACGAACTGTAGTATCCACAGGTTGTTTTTTTTTCTCCGATCGTCTTCTGGTGCCGGCGTATAATACAACATGTTGTATAATATGCCGTCGCTTTTAGTTATCTTGGCGTCTTCCCATACAATATAATTGTATGGCAAACGTAAAAAAAACGAGAAAGGACCGAGGTTTTTGAACGAAACGTGACAAAAAACATTGTGCTATACCTGAAAAAAAACAGCCGCTTTTGGACGTTTTTTGTCCGATGCAGTGTAGAGATAGCCTTACAGTCAGAAACAAGTCCCATTGACTCCTCTGTGGTTTTGGACGTGTATCCACATTAAAAACCACATACAAATGTTTTGGTTGTATATTGCATGAGGCTTTTAGCCATCCCCATTGACATCAATAGTAAATTTCCCCACATTCTCCATGTGGAATATGATGTAAGAATAAGCATGTTCAAAGTTTTTTTTACTGCACGTTGGTTTTGAAAACCGACTGTGAAAATACACATTGTATGAACTACAGCGTGTATTTTCTACTGAGATCAATGGAAATGGTTCTCTTTCAGTTTTCAATTTTAATTCAGAAATCTCACGGAATCCAATTTGAAATCCTTGTTGTGTGGACAAAGTCTAACAACAATCTAATAAATCCTAAAAAAAAACTACACTGTGTGTCAAGCACTTGCACACAATCCCACCATAAAGCTAACGAAACATCTGAGTAATTTAAAATAAAGCCTTTAATCAAATGAGTGTAAAAAAATGTTAATTGCACAATTTGCTGTAATCTGTGAACAATAGCACAATACCTTTCCAGTATGGGTTTTCCGTAAATAGTAGAGTGGTACACATACCCGAATTACAATCCAAACATTAGAAAGAAAAGGTAGACTCTTACCAGTTCAGTTCTGATTATTAGGACAATAGGTTAAAGGGGTTTTGCCACGATGTAATGTTGACGTGGGATCCTCCAAAATGGGTTTTTAATTACTTTTCTAAATATATATGATTACAAAAATTGCAGTCTGAGAGAGCTACAGCCTTCCTTACCTGCCCTTGGTTACTTCAAAGCGTCTATTAGAGACGGCCTGACAAGAGCTGGACGGGCTTGCGCAGAGAGAGCTTCTTATCTGATGAGACTGAGCTGCAGAAGTTTTTAAGGCACCGGGTAGCAATATGTTTTCTTTTGTATACAGAATAAACTAGTTGTAATGTGATTAGATACCTGCTTTCTCTGATGACAGGAACATGAAGAAGCTTTCAAGCTGCTGTGTAGAATAGGTGTTGTCTTTTGTATATAGAATCCACTAGTTAAAGTTTTTTTTATTTCAGTGAACATGTCACATGATCCCTTATGCATCATTGTGCTCTGGCTGTGTGCGTCTCTCTCTCTTTCAGCTCCGTGATTTGTTTACATTACATTAGCATCTTAGCAGATAAGGCTCCTCCTGACAGTGCAGTCTATGAGGCTATGTCTTAATGTATTTAGAATCCACTCTTGTACTGTTTATTATTTCACTTAAGTTTTGAGATGCTCCCTTGGATTCCTCACTCCTCACTCGCCCCCACCCTCTCTCCCCTGCAGCTTCATGACTCAGCGTGATTTGTTGACATTCTGTCTGTGTAAGGAGAGAGGTACCTAAATGGTCTCTTGGCAAATCCCCTTTAAGGGCGAGTCACTGTCCCTATCTGTCAGTATGGTATGGACCAGGGGTCCTCAAACTTTTTAAACCGGGGGCCAGTTCACGGTCCCTCAGACCATTAGAGGGCCGGAATATAGTTTAAAAAAATGTTTTACTTTGTGGGTCGATACAATTACGGTGATACCCAATTGATTATTGGCCCAGCAGGTATAGGTAGATTTAGATGGCCCAGCAGGTATAGGTGGATTTAGGTCCCCCAGCAGGTGTAGGTAGAATTATGTCCCCCAGCAGGTATAGGTAGATTTAGGTCCCCCAGCAGTTATAGGTAGATTTAGGTCCCCCAGCAGACGTAGGTAGAATTAGGTGGCCAAGGAGGTATAGGTAGATTTAGGTCCCCCAGCAGGTGTAGGTAGATTTAGGTCCCCCAGCAGGTGTAGGTAGATTTAGGTGGCCCAGCAGGTATAGGTAGATTTAGGTCCCCCAGCAGGTATAGGTAGATTTAGGTGGCCCAGCAGGTATAGGTAGATTTATGTGCCCTAGCAGGTGTAGGTAGATTTAGGTCCCCCAGCAGGTGTAGGTAGAATTAGGTCCCCAAGCAGACGTAGGTAGAATTAGGTCCCCCAGCAGACGTAGGTAGAATTAGGTCCCCCAGCAGGTGTAGGTGGAATTAGGTCCCCCAGCAGGTGTAGGTAGAATTAGGTCCCCCAGCAGGTGTAGGTGGATTTAGGTCCCCCAGCAGGTGTAGGTGGATTTAGGTCCCCCAGCAGGTGCAGGTGAATTTAGGTCCCCCAGCAGATTAGGTGGATTAGGTCCCTCAGCAGATGTAGGTGGATTTAGGTCCCTCAGCAGATGTAGGTGGATTTAGGTCCCTCAGCAGATGTAGGTGGATTTAGGTCCCCCAGCAGATGTAGGTGGATTTAGGTCCCCCAGCAGATGTAGGTGGATTTAGGTCCCCCAGCAGATGTAGTTACATTTAGGTCCCCCAGCAGGTGTAGTTACATTTAGGTCCCCCAGCAGGTGTAGGTACATTTAGGTCCCCCAGCAGGTGTAGGTACATTTAGGTCCCCCAGCAGGTGTAGGTACATTTAGGTGGCCCAGCAAGTGTAGAGATAATTAAAAATAAAAAAACTGACATCACTCTCCTTACCTCGCTCCCCGCCGCTGCTTCCGGTCCGCAGAAGCATCTATCTGTATGTGCGTCCAGCGGACGCACATACAGTTAGTCCCGGCGCCGCTGCCATCACCGATCGCTAAGGTGCTAAGCCGATACCTTAGCGATTGGTATCGACTTAGGACCATAACGATCGGCGGCGGGTAGTGGCATCGCCGGGGACTACTGTGGGTGGGGGACACTCTGCAGCGGACGGGAGGTGCTTGAGGGCGGACACTTACAATATTTGGGAGGTGTCTGTTAGTGGTGGAGGGCGGACACTGTGCAATGTATACGCAGAATGTCCGCCCTCTGCCACTCACAGGCACCTCCCATATATTGTAAGTGTCCGCCCTCAAGCACCTCCCATCCGCTGCAGAGTGTCCGCCCCCCCGAAGCTGGCCCCTGCTGTTGCGCTGCTCGCAATGGCTTTAATATTACCTGTCACCGCCCACGACACCTCCCATCATATGGGAGGTGTTGTGGCCAGAGACAAGTGATGTGAGGCATCGCAAGCAGGTCTGCCGCTGCCACCGCCAGTGTCTTGCTAAATGTCAGCGATCAGCGGCAGGTGGCAGCGGCGGACCGGATAAAAATCCTCGGCGGGCCGCATGCGGACCGCGGGCCGTAGTTTGAGGACCCCTGATATGGACTCTACATTTTCCAAAAAAAAACAGATGTGGGACCTTTCCCACAAGTAATATGCTTTAATACGTCCCTCAGCTGTTCTGACATTACATTGTTCTACCTGATTAGGATTTCATCAGGAGATCCAGTTCTATATGGGAAAGAAATACAATATCTAAATGTGGACAAACACATAATACAAAATTATGCAGTTTCATGGGACTCATCTCCAGTGCCTAAGTAACTAGGCTGGACATAACATTGCTGCCAAATTGAAATACTGCATGATTCAGGAAGAACGGACAATTTGAATGAATAAACAAGCAAGGTCAGTTCAAGTGGAGTTCAGTTTGTTAAGGTACAAACCGAGACCAGGCCAGACTGCTGCAAGAAATATAGTCAGGTGGATAAAAACACTAGCAAGGAGTAATTCCACAAGCCAAAAATAAACAGTCAGCAGAAAGCAGCTCTGCTCTGTTGAATGTCTGTGAGGATTGTGGGCTGCGTTACCAGCCCTGTGTCATCAGGTATCCTGTCAGGTGTCCTCTGATGAGATGGTCGGCAGCACTGAGCCCAGAAGGCTGTATGATCTGACAAAATATGTAAATACATAGTATGTTGAAGATTTATATATATATATATATATAATATATATATATATATATATATATATATATATATATATATATATATATATATATACATACATACATACACAGTTGAAACCAGAAGTTTACATACACTATATAAAAAGACACATATGCATGTTTTTCTCACTCTGACATGAAATCAGAATAATCCTCATCCGTTTTAGGTCAATTGGGTTACCAAAATTATTTACATTTGCCAAATGCCAGAACAATGAGAGAGAGAGCCTTTTAAGGCATTTTTATTACTTTCTGCAAAGTCAAAGGTTTACATAAATTTCATTAGTATTTGGTAGCGTTGCCCTTAAACTGCATGACTAGGTTTAAACGTTTTGGATATCCTTCCACAAGCTTCTCACAATAGTTGGTAGGAATTTTGCTCCTCTCCTCCTGACAGAACTGGTGTAACTGAGCCATGCTTGTACGTCACCTTGCTCACACCTGCCTTTTCAGCTTTGCCCATAAATTTTCAAAAGGATCGAGATCAGAGCTTTATGATGATCACTCCAAAACATTGACTTGGTTATCCTTAAGCCACTTTGTAACCAGTTTGGCAGTATGCTTCAGATCATTGTCCATTTAGAAGACCCATTTGCACCCAAGCTTTAACTTCCTGGCTGATGTCTTGAGATGATGCTTCAGTATTGCCACGTAATCTTATTTCCTCATGATGCCATCTATTTTGTAAAGTGCAGCAGTCCCTCCTGCACCAAAACAACCCCACAACATGATGTTGCCACCCCTGTGTTTCATAGTTGGGATGATGTTTTTAGGCTTCCATGCTTCTCCCTTTTTCCTCCAAATGCAACGATGGTTATTATGGCCAAACAGTTCAATTTTAGTTTCGGCAGACCACAGGACATGTCTCCAAAATGTAGATCTTTGTTACTGTGTGCATTTGCAAACATTGATCTGGCTTTTTTAGAGCAGGATTGACGATATTTCTTAAACTGTGCAGCTTGTGAACTGTTCATGTGCTGCCCTGATGAAAGTGTATCATGAGGAGTCAAGTGGCATTATTGCAAATAAGCAGTTTCCAAACTGTGCAGAACCATGTGTCATTAATGTGAGAGGTAAATGTCAGCTATGAAGGTGCTCAAGAAAGGACCAACATGCTACAGTGGAGCAGCTCACCACCATTCTAAACCTGAGGGCTACCAGATGTGTCTCTAAAACAACAGTTCAGTAAAACTTAGTATGTATGCGGCTCCAAAGTAGACAGACGTTCACTGCACCTCTGCTTATGAAGTTGCATCAGCAGTACAGTCTACAGTTTTCATGAACAGTATCTGAATTGGGTCTCTGCTGACTGGCAAACGGTTGCCTTTTCCGATGAGTCATGTTTTCTGCTAGGCATTGGTGTGTCAGGCAGGAGCAAACACCCTTAAACCATTGCTAGAAGAACAAGAATTAGTGGTGGCAGCATTATGGTCTGGGGAATGTTTTTGTGGCATTCTCTGGGACCATTCATCCATGTGGAAGGCACTTTCAACTGATATGGGTGATCCTCGTAGATCACATTGACCCATACATGCAGGTTGTCTTCCATGAAGTGGATAGTATCTTCCAGCAAGAAAATGTGACATGTCATATGGCTAGAAATGTCCAATATAAGTTAAAAGAGCATTATCAAGACTTTTAAGTTCTACTCTGGCCCACTAATTCACTATACTTGAACTCAATTAAGTATCTATGGGACCACCTCGATCCTTGTGTTCGCTTTTTGGATCCCCCCCACAAACCCTCCAACAGCTATGGAATGCAGTCAGTATGGCTCCAGGTACCTGTGACAACCTACCAGGACCTAATTTATTCATTCCCAGACTGTCTAACTGCTGTCTATACTGTCAATGCTGGATATTAGCTCAACAGTGTATATCATTAAATCTTCCACACATTTGAGCAGACCAGCAGTATACCAATGTAAATGTGCAAATTCTGATACAGTCTTCTCACCCCATGCTATGAGTTACCTTTTAATAAAACTCAACTTCATTGATGATTTTGTCTACCTTTGCCAACATTGAATGTAATAGTTCAATTTTGTACATACACTCACCGGCCACTTTATTAGGTACACCATGCTAGTAACGGGTTGGACCCCCTTTTGCCTTCAGAACTGCCTCAATTCTTCGTGGCATAGATTCCACAAGGTGTTGCAACGATGCTCAATTGGTACCAGGGCCCAAAGGTGCCAAGAAAATATTCCCACACCATTGACACCACCACCACCAGCCTGAACCGTTTTATACAAGACAGGATGGATCCATGCTTTCATGTCGTTGACGCCAAATTCTGACCCTACCATCCGAATGTCGCAGCAGAAATCGAGACTCATGAGACCAGGCAAAGTTTTTCCAATCTTCTACTTTCCAATTTCGATGAGCTTGGGCAAATTGAAGCCTCAGTTTCCTGTTATTAGCTGAAAGGAGTGGCACCCGGGGTGGTCTTCTACTGCTGTAGCCCATCTGCCTCAAAGTTCGCCGTACTGTGCGTTCAGAGATGCTCTTCTGCTACCTTTGGTTGTAACGGGGGGCAATTTTTAGTCACTGTTGCCTTTCTATCAGCTCGAACCAGTCTGCCCATTCTCCTTTGACCTCTGGCATCAACAAGGCATTTCCGCCCACAGGACTGCCGCTCACTGGGTGTTTTTTCTTTTTCGGACCATTCTCTTTAAACCCTAGAGATGGTTGTGCGTGAAAATCCCAGGAGATCAGCAGTTTCTGAAATACTCAGACCAGCCCTTCTGGCACCAACAACCATGCCACGTTCAAAGGCACTCAAATCACCTTTCTTCCCCATACTGATGCTCGGTTTGAACTGCAGGAGATTGTCTTGACCATGTCTACATGCCTAAATGCACTGAGTTGGGCCCCCATGTGATTGGCTGATTAGAAATTAAGTGTTAACGAGCAGTTGGACAGGTGTACCTAATAAAGTGGCCGGTGAGTGTATATGTAGGTATAAACACATCTAACCATATTTACTGAACAACAGATTGTTTACTTCTCCACCATCCAAAATCACTAATGTAAGGCCAGTTTAAGACTACTGTACTTTAACAATAGGTGTATAGTGCTGGGAGGGGGGGACCACAGATTGCCATGAGCAAAAGGGATGTTTTACCTTGAACTTGTAATTTATGTTACTTCTGAAAATTTGCAGTTGGATTTCATTGATTCTAGTTCAAAACATCATAAAAGCATTTATCAACTATCTGAACATGATGCAATATTACAGTAACTGACCCTTAAAGCCAAGCAAGTAATATGTAGCAAATGTAAAGAGGTCCAGTGTAATGATGACGGGGATTGGCAATTTTAATAGTTTAGTTCATGACCCTGAGAACAAGTCAATAAGTAAATTCTTGGCATATCACCTTCAAAGATAAAATCTCCATTGCATATCATATTACTGTAAAATTTGTCATAACTTCCATAGATATTCACTACAGGAACATTTTCAGCAACCCTAAGGGAGTTGAAAGGTGCCTTGCTTTTACTTCTGCTATGATGCCCCAAACATTCACAGACAAAGGGTAATTTAATTTTAGGTTCATACTATGCACTTTATTGCCCTATTATAGAATTTCAAATTAATTTGATTCTATTTATTTAGCTACAACATTGCATTGTTTTTTTACATCCCCATTTTCCAGGAGCCATAACTTTTTTTTTTTCCAGTCTTTATAGCAGTATAATGGCTTTATTTTATGGGACAAGGTGTACTTTTTAATAGTGCCATTTACTGTACCATAAAAAGAACTTGGCAAACAAAAACAAAAAAAATATATTTTTTGCTGTGAAATTTAAAAAATAAACAATTGCACCTTTTTTGGGGGTAGGAAGAGTGGTGGGGTATTTTTATGGTGTTGACTACACAAAAGGCATGTCAGTATATTTCTAGCGATACCAAATTTATATAGCAATCAAGGAAAGAGAGAGAACTTCGGCACCACTCCATAGAAAGATTATACATGGGGCGACATGTATGAACAGGCTTTACGCCTGTTTTTTGGCATATACTGCGCCTCCCGGCCCGAATCCCCCTGTCGGACGCAGGGATGCAGTGTTAGGTGCAGCGTTCGCAACTTTCAGCTGCGCCCCGCATGAAGGGGTGGGCAATGGGCGCGGTGTGGGCGCGGTTTTAGGCGTTCCGGGGCGGGACGCGGCGGGGCTCGAAAACTCCGATGCATGTACGATCGCGAGTCGGCAAAGCGAGCCACAGTGCAGCGCTGGCAGCTCCGACAGGCAGACCTGTTTATTTTGGTCTAAATGCTCCGGCGGCGGCGAAGTGAAGCAGGATCGGAACATGCGAGAAGCAGAAGAAGATCGCGACAGAAATCTCGGCGCTCCGCTCCGTGCAGCGGGAGTATGAATCCGAAAAAATCGCCTTTAATAAAGGGGGAAAACAGTGTCAGAAAGAGCTGAACCTCAAAAATAAACATAATAAAAAAAAAAATCACTTTCCAAAAATCTAGAACGGCCAATATCAAGAAATCGGATATTGGAAATTGCCGGGAAATACAGTAATTCAAATTCTGAAAGCTATTCTTATTGCTTGGCATAAACCAGCCAATCAGAATAGGAGCGACAGGGAACCATTATAAGATATGGGAGAATTTATGACCAATCAAATGAAAAGGGGGACAGTTAAAAAATACGTAAAAATGCAAAAAGAGCTGATTGGTTGAGCTAGCGGGGGCTTGGCTAGTTTCAGCCAATCAGAAAAGGAGCGACAAAGACCCCATATATAGCCTATGGAGAATTTTGAACCAATCAAAACCAGGCGGACAGTTAAAAATACAGTAAAAAGGCAGAAAAGAGCCGATTGGTTAATGCGGGCGGGGGCCTGGCTAATCCCAGCCAATCAGAGCGCGAGCTACTTTTCCCATTGTATCTATGGAGAATGGCGCAATGCAATCCGGGTTTCACGCCGTGCGGCATGGAGTATGAATAAAAAATAATTTTTTTATTAAGTGTAAAACATTATCAGATAAAGCGTTTGAAACCTTTTTTAAAAATAAACCCACTTAAATCCCTAACAACACGTTTGTCGCCGAGACCCGGCACTACATAAGGGTATTGCAATAGAGAGAATTGCCGGGAAATACAGAAATTTTCAAATTGTTTTAGCTCTTCTCAATTGGTGGGCATAAACCAGCCAATCAGAGTAGGAGCGACAGTGTCCCATTAAAACCGATGGAGAACTATTGTGCAATCAGAATAGGAGCAACAACGACCCATTATATCCTATGGAGAAGTTTTGACCAATCATAATCCATGGCGGGACAGTTCAAAATACAGTAAAAATACAGAAAAGAGCTGATTGGCTGAGCTAACCGGTGGCTTGGCCCTATCCCAGCCAATCAGAGCGCGAGCTACTTTTTCCCCTTTGTAGTCTATGGATAGAGCGGCGCACTGAAATCTCCGGCGCCACGCCGTGCGGCCATGAAGTATTTAAATAAAAAAAATCATTTTGATTAAGGGTAAACATTATCACATAAAGACCCTAAAACCTTCTGTAAAAATAAATCAGTTAAAACCCCGAACAACGTGTTTGTCGCCGGGGGACCGGCACTACATAGGAAATTGCAATAGAGAAATCGCCGGGAAATACAGTAATTCAAATTGTTTAAGCTACTTCTCATTGGTCGGCAAAAAACCAGCCAATCAAATAGGACGACAGTGGCCCATTATAATCCTATGGAGGGAATTGACCAATCAAAGAGGAGCGACAAAGACCCACAATTAACCTATGAGAAAAATTGACTAATCATATTCAAAGGCGGGACAGTTCAAAATACAGTAAAAAGGCAGAAACGAGCTGATTGTTGAGCTAGCGGGGCTTGTCCAGCTTAGCCAATCAATCGCGAGATCCCTTTCTCATAGAGTTCTAATGGGAAAAGAAATGCATAGGTTATAATGGGTCTTTGGGTCGCTCCTATTCTGATTGTCAATTTCTCCTCCATAGGATATAAATGGGCCATTGTGCTCCTATTCTGATTGGCTGGTTTTATGCCGACCAATGAGAATAGCTTAAACAATTTGAATTACTGTATTTCCTGGGGATTCTCCCCTATTGCAATTTCCCTATTAGCGCCGGTCTCGGGGACAAACGCGTTGTTCGGGGTTTTAACTGATTATTTTTACAGAAGGTTTTAGCTCTTTATGTGATAATGTTTTACACTTAATCAAAATATTTTTTAGTCATACTCCTGCTGCACGGGGCTGAGAGCCGAGATTGCTTGGCGCCGATCTCTCCATAGACTCCAAGGGGAGAAGTAGCACGCACTCTGTTTGGCTGGGATAGTCAAGGCCCCGCTAGCTCAGCCAATCAGCTCTATTCTGCATTTTTACTGTATTTTGAACTGTCCCGCCTTTAATTCTGACTGGTCAATAGTTCTCCAATAGGTTTTAATGGGTCCCTTTGTCGCTCCTAATTCTGATTGCTGAGCTAGCCAAGCCCCCGCTAGCTCAACCAATCAGCTCTTTTCCCGCATTTTTACTGTATTTTGAACTGTCCCCCCCCTTTGATTTTTGATTTGGGCAATAGTTCTCCATAGGTTTTAATGGTTCACTGTCGCTCCTATTCTGATTTGGGCCGGTTTTTATTTCCGACCAATGAGAATACTTTTCAGAATTTGAATTACTGTATTTCCCGCTAATTTCCTATTATCCTAATTCTTGAATTAGGATATTGGAAAGTGATTTTTGTTTTATGTATTTTTTTATTTTAAGGTTTCAGCCTTTTTCTGAGAATGTTGAACGCCTTTATAAAGGCGATTTTTTGATTCATACTCCGCACCTGACATGTGGAATGATTTCTCGCTGTTCTCCCCGCCTGTCTCGCATCGGAACAGATTTTCGGCGCAGTCCCGCACGGCGCCTAAGTCCCGCACTGCGCCCTGTCCCCGCACTGCGCACACACTGGCGAGGCGCAGGGAACTTTTCCCCGCATGTACGAGTGCACCTCCTCGGACGGCGAATCTTCGGCGCAGCGCCGCACTGCGCCTCAGTCCCCGCACTGCGCCCCACACACTGGCGGGGCGCGGCGGACTTTTCCCCGCATGGATGACCGCACTACCTCCGGCGGCGAATCTCAGGCGCAGCACCGCACTGCGCCTAAGTCCCGCACTGCGCCTAACACACTGGCAAGGCGCGGCGGACTTTACATAGGATGTATGAGCGCGCCCCAGCGCCGACATAAATCAGGCGCAGATTTCGCCAGAAAACTAGCGGAAAAGCGCCCCCCGACCCGGCGAGCTTCATACATGTCGCCATGGTGAGTGTCTCCTTGTATACACATATATTTCCAAATTGACTCAAGGTGCTCAGTAGATACAAAGAAAGTCCACAATGCAAATTAGGGTGAGCTTCATTAATGCAATAAATATTTCAGTTGTAAATCTTAGTGATGAATGTATATCACTTTTGTCGAAGGGTCTCAGTTTTCGTTTGACTAATACATTTGATTTCGTACAGTTTCAAGTGGATCTAAGAAAAGGCCAATCCCCACGGCAGGTTTTTCAGTCGGTTTTACAGACGTTTTTTGGATTTGAAAGCCATCTGTAAACCGACTGTCAACCATCCTGATAGACTTTAATAGACAATCCGTGCAGCAGTTCCCACTGAACGGATTTTCTGCCGGACAGTTTTACACACCACCGGCGTTTCCAAAAACTTAGAACATGTTCATTCTTCCGCCCAGCTTTCGGGCAGAACATGAACATATCAGTGGTTAAGGGGGATGGGCGAATCCGCAAACCGCGGGCAGAACCTTCCCCCAAAACCACGTAAAAGATGTCAAAATACCAGCCGGATTGTTTAAGCAGAATCCAGTCGGTATTTGCTTACCGCCATGTGGACGCACCCTAAGTCCTTCAGGAAACATAATACAATATTTAAAAATGAAGATGTAAATGATGTATCCACTGGATTTTCCGGGTGACGCCTAGTGTGCTGGGGTTTACGTTGGGTGATAACGTTGGACGGACTTTTTGATCTTTCGAATGAAGATACTGAAACATTTTCCCAGAACGTGGTCAATCTAGGTTTTTTCCCCCTTTGTCTCCAAGCTCATCCTTGGAGGCAGTGTTGGACTGGAGTGCCTAGGGCCCACCAGTGAAATTTCATTCTGGAGGCCCACTAGTGGAGTTGATTTTGTGCTCCACACTACAGCCACTGTATATGTGTCTTATACTCTGTCTCATACCTTTTTTTGCCCCTTTTTTCCCTTCTCCTCTCCCAAAAAAAAATAAACCCAGTTTAAAAGACATTCAGGGTCTTCCATGCTCAGGGGCCACCGGGGATTTCCCCTGTTCCCCTGTGGGCCCCAGCCCAAAAGCTTGTTTTGGAGGTATTTAATACAAACTTTTATTGGGAAAAAAAAGATTTTGTATTTCCAATCCCATCTTTAATCTTTTACCCGGCACAACAGGGCTGTATTGAAATGGTTAAAAAATAATGAAGAGATTATGTTGAAGCCTGCTGACAAGGGGGGAAATATATTGTTGATGAGCAGGGATTACATCTATGAAGCACATTGTGAACTTGAGGATAGGGGGGGGGGGGAAAAATATAAGAAATTTTCTATGCGAACCCCAAATTAAAAAAATTTAAATTTGTTGCAGCATTTTGGGAAAAAAAAGGTGTGGGAAAATTTGGTTTTTTCCCAAAAACAGGGAGTAGGTTAAATACCAAATTTCCCTCAGTGAAAACTAATTGGTATTGTCTCCCAAAAAGTACACAAAAGGATAGATAGATCCCAGGTTTGAAAAATTAAAAACTAATCGGGATCTGAACCCTTATCCAATAATTTTAAATAGTATTTTTGGGGGTGCCCCTTAAATTAATTCCCAAAAAATTTTCCAAATTTATCTTATGGACACTAAAACGCTATTGGGTATTTTTAAACCCGATTTTGGAAATTCTTTTTTAGAATTTAAAAATGGGGACGACTTTAAGGGCCCTTTTTAAAATTAAAAATTTGATAGATGATGGGATTGATGCAATTTAAAAACCCTTTTTTAAAGGGTTTTGAAATTTAGATTTTTATTTTTACAGTGTTAAAACCCACGTTAAAAAAAAGAAAAGGGGTTGTTCAGGGAAGGAGGGAAAAAAAACCCGTTCAGGAAGGGTTTTAATTTAATTTGGGGCTATTTTTGAATTTTTAGGGGAATCAGTTTGTAAAATAAGCGTTGCGCATTAATTTTGGGGGTCAGGCCATAAAAGTTCAAACAAGTCAAATTTTATATTGATAATTTATTTTTGCAGCAGTCTTTGGATAAGTCCCACACACAAGAGAAAAACCGTCGGTTTTTTTTTATTCCGGGATTTTAAATCCACCGAAAATCTGAACATTTTTTACATAATTTTTACTGAAAGAAGGCGTGAAAAGCTGCCAATGCAGACCTTCAATGCACACACCTGCTCCTTATCAGCCCTTTCCTAGCTTCCCAGTTTCCCAGTCATAACCTTTTTTGCAATTCACAAGGGGAGTTTAATTTTATAGGGGAAAGAACCCGAGTTCCTTTAAAGATTGTCTGAAGAGTGAAGTGTGAACTTCTAATATGTGTTTCTTATGGTCTGACGTTATGAACAGTGAGGATGTGGGAGTACTGCAGTTAAGAAGTGCTTACCATGTTTTGAAGGGTGTTACCGGGTCGGGCAAATGTAGGTTTCAGAGGGGTTTTTCTTCTAGCCAAATAGAAAAAAGGAAAAACCCTAAAATTTTTGGGATGGAGGCGGGAAACTTTGTTGAATTGCTTGGTCAAAAAAAGTTAATTTGCAGACAAGAGGAGAAAGATAAAATGCTTCTTGCTAAATTTCATAAACGGGAATTTTACTTTTGGGCTTTAAAATCTTTCTACTTCATTTCCCCCATCGCTTTTGGGTTTCCCTTATTTTGAAAATTTATAATTATATCCAACACTTGTTACTCTCTGCCGAACCCCAAACGGACCCAAACCCCGCCTAATAAATGCAGGGGTAAATTCCATTGCTTTTACTTAAAACCCCAAACGGAATGTAAAAATTTTATCCAAAAGACGCACAGGAACCATTTTTAAAAACCCAATAGGGGCATCCTTTGCATCTAACACAAATCCAAACACGCAGCGGGGTGTTGGATAGTGTTGGATCCTTTAAGGATCCGACCCGCCCACTTGCTTTTTTTGGATGCACTTTGGGATCCAAAAACCCAAAAAACCCAAAAATTTTGTGTGAAAAACCCCTAAGGGTGCTTTCACAAGAAATTTCTTTTTTGGGAGCAAATTTTTGTCCCAAAAATGAACAAGCAAAAAAATTCCCAAAATACCTTTCTGCAAAAAAAACCATCCAAAAAATGAAATCAAAAAAGAAAACCCCAAAAAAAAACGCACGTGTGAAACACGTTGGGCAGTCTCCACGGAAACGGGTTTGGACGTTTTTCAAACTTTTTGGGCAAATTTTGCAGCCCGCTAAAAATCTCCACAAACGAGCAAAAAAGGGGCTTCTAGGGAAAACCCGTGCAGCCCCCCCCGCGCAGGGTTTTTCCCCCCCGTCTTTTTTTCTCCCCGGGGGGGGCCGCCCCCATAGCGTCCACAAAAAAATTTTTCTTTTCCGGTTTTGGGAGGGAACATGGCAAGTAATTTTGAAGGGAGGGCTTTTCTCTCCGGGAGAAAAGCCATCCCCCCACCCCACACCACCCCCGGGGGCCCAAATGTGAAAGGGCCACACAAACCAGACAAATATTTGGTTGGATAAACTAAACCGGGAAATTTGCCATACCCGGTAAAGGGGCCCAAAGGGGCAGGTGAGTTTTGTTGTGGGGGTTTCCCCCCCTTGCAGTACTGCATTCCCCTTTAAATTAATAACAATTTAAATTTTTTTTCCAAAAAAAGTCAATTATTGTGAAAAAAGTCTAGGGGACTAAAAACCCCAATAATAAGAGCTTGTTTTAAATTAAAAGCAGTGCAAACTTCAACAGAAAAACGCCCCCAAAAAATCCCGTCAGATTTTGCAGGGGAGGAAAGTGGCAACTCTTAATGAAATTTGGATGCCCTTTGCCCCTAATTTTAACCCTTTTAAACGTCTTTTGCACCATAGACATTGATGGCATATCGATAGGATATGCAATCAAAGTGGGGTAGGGGGTGGTCCCCACCCGCGGGACCCACACGTATCTTGAGAAAGAAACCCTATAATTTTGGGTTTTTGAACAGAGAGGTTTTTTTAGGGGCTCCCGCCATTTAAAAACAAAGGGAGTTTCAAATAAGCAAAAATGGGGCCCGGGGGACCTATCAGACATTGATTATATTTCTTATTTTAAAAAAAATCAATGCTATTCTGAAATACCATGTGAATTCTAGCCTTGTTCCAAACCTTTAAATGTTTGGGATTTTCCCGTGACCTGATCTCCAGTCTCCCCGTGTGTGGTACAGCTGACATCTGAGCTTCATTCTGACCTCTTGCTTTTGCCTCATTGGTCCTGCATTGCAACTTCCTTGGGTAAGAAAAAGTTTAAAAATAGTTTTTTATGGGGAAAAAAGAAATCAGTTAATCAAGTTCAACCAAAAGTAGGGATAAGCATACGCTGTGATTGAAAGGGAGTAGTATATGTAATACTTTGTTTCCCTCATTGACCATAAATAGAAAAAACCCAAAAACCCGGGCCCTTCCTAGGCCAAAAATTTCAAATCAGGGCGAGGGGAAAAAAATTTCGCCCCCCCCCCCCCCCCCCCTTTAAAATAATACGCCACATTGCATCACCATCAACCAAAAACCAAAATATACAGAAAAACTTTTCCCCATGTGCTACGTATAAAAAAAAACAAAAAAAAATAGTCATACAGTTTTTCTAAATAACACAGCTACCAAACCAGAATCCAGGGTAATAGGGGCCAAAGTCCGCTAGACCACTATCCCCACACATAGTGAAACCCAAAAACTGGCCCCCCATATAGAGACAAAAATACAAACCGACCAATTTCTGAATACAAAAATAAATTTTACCCTCAACCCAAATTTTAAACCGCCCTACATTTACAGAAACATTCTTTTACAGGGTCTGCAGACATACCCAATCGATTACAGTAAAAGTTACATACAGGGACTTACAGGGATGTCTCTGAAGAGTTGTTCTCTTTCCCTTTTTCTTCTCCATCTGTCCCAGACCGCCATGACGACTTTTCCCAGCCACAACTCTTCACTGTAAAATTTACAAAACAAATATCTTAGACTCCTCACTTTATCATCACTTCTCTACCAATTCCTACCTCTGTACAAACTCTCCATCTATAACACCTCATATGGTAGCCATGTAGTAGCTCCTGTAGCCAGACAATAGCCCCTGGAGCCAGACAGTAGCCCCCTATAGCCAGGTAGTGCCCCTTATAGCCAGGTAATACCCCTATAGCCAGGTAGTGCCCCTATAGCCAGGTAGTGCCCCCTATAGCCAGGTAGTGCTCCTTACAGCCAGTTAGTGCCCCCCAATAGCCAGGTAGATGTCCCCCTATAGCCAGGTGATGCCCCTTATAGTCAGGTATTGCCCCTTATAGACAGTAGTGCCCTATAGTCAGGTAGTGCCCCCTATAGCCAGAGCAGTGCCCCTATAGCAGCAGTGCCCCCCTATAGCCAGGTAGATGTCCCAATAGCCAGGTAATCCCCTTATAGTCCAGGTAGGCCCCAAGCCAGTAGTCCCCCTATAGCCAGTAGTGTCCCTTACAGCCAGTCAGAGTCCCTATACCAGACCCTATATAGTCAGGTAGTGCCCCTATAGTCAGGTAGTGCCCCTTATAGCCAGGTAGTGTCCCCTAATAGTCAGGTACTGACCCCTTATAGCCAGTAATGACACCTAATAGCCAGGTAGTGCCACCTAATAGCCAGGTAGTGACCCCTAATAACCAGATAGTTCCCCCTAATAGCCAGATAGTGCCCCCTAATAATCAGCTAGTGACCCCTAATAGCTAGGTAATGACCCCTAATAGCCAGGTAGTGCCCCCTAATAGGCAGGTAGTGCCCCCTAATAGCAAGGTAGTGCCCCTAATAGCCAGGTAGTGCCCCCTAATAGCCAGGTAGTGCCCCCTAATAGCCAGGTAGTGATCCCTAATAGCCAGATAGTGCCCATATAGCCAGGTAGTGATCCCTAATAGCCAGGTAGTGAGCCTTAATAGCCAGGTAGTACCCATATAGCCAGGTAATATGCCCCCTCACCACGATGACACGGTCCCCGTGTTCAGGTCTGAGAGCTGCTGAGCAGTGTAAGCGACGTGACGTGATCAAGCCGCTTACGTCGTCACGCAGTTCCTAGGGATCTCCTCGGCGGCAGAGCAGCCAGCCAAAGAGAACCCAGCGTCGCAGGGGGCGCGGTGAAAGCTTTGCGTCCCCCATGACAATGATACACACAGGGGAGGAGGAAGGATGCTAATAATCCATCCTGCCTCCTCCTGGTACCAGTAGCTGCACAATGAGTATGCAGCTGCTGAATGACTCTGCGCAGCCGTGTTACAATGGCTGCGCAGAGTCCGAGGCTGATCCCCGGGCGGGCGAGGCGGAATGCGCCCCCCTCGAGTGAGCAGACCCTCGGCGCCCCTGGCGATTGCCTGCCTCGCCCGCCCCTAGGAACGGCCCTGCCTATAAGGCATTAAGCAATCTGTCCAAAAAGGAATATTTCATTCCTCATCCCATGTGTCGATCAGACTGGATCAACATTTCTAAGAAGAATTCTATACATATGTATTAATATTATTTTGTTGCAAGCAATAATCTATGCCCTTTTGAAAGCCATCAGTTATTCTTGCTGTGACTAACTCTTAAGGCAGCTATTCCACAGATTCACAGTTCTTATTGTGAAGAAGGCTTGTCGCCTCTGGAGATTTAACCTTTTTTTCTCCAGACAGAAGGAGCGCCCCTTGTCTCTAAAGGAGGTTTTAACATGAAATAACTTTTTCTTTTTCACCATATTCGTATTTATATATTTATACAAATGGATCATGTCTCCCCCTTAGACATCTTTTTTAAGACTAAATAAGTTTGAGAGTGAAGATATTGGTTCCACATCCCAGACTGTCCGGTACAAATCTGTTCATTGTATATACTGTCCACTACCTGTAACATCATCTATGTAATTTAAAGGGAATGTTTCATCAGAAAATGACATATTGTTTAACACATGATTTATATTAAACACATTTTTAAAGAATTTTTGGTTGTTCTTCTTTAATTTACCATATCACTATCAACATTTTAAAAAAATTGAGAATGTGCTATGCAGAAAACTATATAAGAACCCAACAAAGATTGTGCGATGCCCTCCCTTCAGTTATTTGCAAAGTTATGGGACTGAAAAAGGTTTGATACTCTTATTATTATGTTTAATACTTAACCACATGCCTTCTGTTCCAGGAGATGATCTGCTGTAATGCTAATGTGAAATGTAAGGCTAGGTCTACACGGCATTGGACAAAAATCTCACTGAAAACCAAATTCTAAAAACGTTCATAAAACTGAGTTTTTTGTCCAGTGCCTTTCAAAAACAGCTGAAAAAACGGCCGTTTTTTGGTGCGTTTTGCATTTTTGAACAAGCCCTAATTCTACAGATGTGGTGTGACACGCCCCCAGAATGCCCCAAATCTTTGGTGCATTAAAAAGTCACATGCAGATGCTTATCGCACCAACGTTTGGAATAAGACTGTTCATACATCTACAGAACAAGTCCACTACAGCTTTTTGACACCAGATAACTGGCGCAACTCCGTTCTTATATGTCGCCTTTAATCCACAATAGATAACTTTTTTAGAGTTCACCAAGGATTTAAAGAAAGTTTTTTTATTATCAATGTTTTCCAGTAATGACAGTACAGTGATATCAGCCAGAAATAACTTGTACAATGCAGTGTGCACAGGCTTGTGCTGTTTTTATCTGTTTGTGATATGAAAATATTTCTCATTACAATTGAAACTTTCTCATTTAAGGTTTGTTATCAACAGAGTATTTGCTCTGCCTCACCCAGTCTCGACCCTATCCACCAATAAAGATAGGCAGTTGAATCTGCTATATCTGCATATGCCTGATAAAAATGGAAGAACCAAAGCCTTTTAATCCTGGCTACACTTGAAGGTAAATTAAACTGTCTAAAGGTCTTTGACTGACAGGTCTCTACATAAAAAAAAAAATTTTGTATGGAGACACATTGGGCGACATGTATGAACGGGGCTGCGCCAGAATTCTGGCGTCTTTTCAGCCCAACATCCAGTGCAGCTCCGTTAAATCAGGCGCATTACAGAGCGCTCGCGGCACTTTGTAATGCGCCTGATTTCGGGGATCGTGCGGGAGGCGGAACCGTATGAAGCTACACATTTATAGCTTCAATACGGCAATTCCAGGCGCATAACTGCTGGAAAGAAAGTCCAAAAGATCAGCACAGGGCCAGTGGAAAAGGAGGAACTATATTCAAAAGACTGCCGGTACAAAACGGCATAAAATAGCAGCAGCATGCAAAGGCAGGCAAAAAGGTCAGAGAGACATGGTAAACACGAACGCTGACATGTTTCGGGCGTAACACAGCCCTTAGTCGTAGCATAACTGCTGGAACAGGTAAACCACTTTGAAAGTGGTTTACCTGAACCAGAAGTGTCGACTTAGCGCTAGAATGCGCCTGATTTATGACTCGCAGCAGAGCGGGTTCAGAAATCAGGCACATTCTACATCATTAATATGCACATAAAAAATGGCGTCTAAGCGCCATTATTCATACATGTCGCCCATTGGATGTATGTCTATATCAAGCATTGTGGTCATCAATGAGGAGGAGAACAGCCAGCTAAGTCACTGCTTATCCTGTGGATAACGGGTTCGTAGAATTTTATTTATATTCCCTTTGCCAACACAAGGGACTGCTTAATTAGCTAAAATGAGTAGCTTGAATATTGTGTTGGTTATCTTATTCCATTTAAATTGCCCTTTTATTTTATTGTTTGTTCATTTGTTTCATTTACTTTTTATCTAACTAGTGTGTGGTGTTGTGCTTTGGATTTGGCCTGAATTGATTGAGTTGATTGACGTTGGCGACAAAAGGCTTGGAGTAATACTCAAGGCTTAGTGTACCCCAAAGCCAAACTTAGAATTAGGGTTACTGTTAGTCTAGGGATAGGGTTAGGATAAATGTAGAAAAAAATTTGAGTTTGGGACAACCCATGTCAAGCAATAAATTATTCAAGCCTGACTACTTCTGTGTTATCTACCCGAATTTGAATGATGCTATTATATGAATAAAGATTATTGTTATTACATAGGAAATTAAGAGAAACACAGGAGGGGAGTTAAGGAGGGGAACCAAATAATGTAGAGTGAGAGTAGGTACCCACACGCCACTCCAACGTTTGAAGAGTCCTATTTGTTATGCAAAACGAAACACATTTTGGAGTGGTGTGTGGGTCAAGGGGCGTAAAAAATGCAATTAGACATTACCACCACATATTTATTTTCACATACTGACAAGCAACATACAACTATTACATCTTTTTTATTTTTTTATTTGGTGGTTGTATTTTTAATATTAAGTACCCCTATAGATATTACTGGAACAAGATGCACCGCGGTCCGTGCACATTCATCACATTCGTTCCTCCGCCCAGCTGTCTTGGTGGCCTGGACACATCGTAGTCTGTGCACCGGTCTATTCGCTAACACGTACTCACCTCCCCCTTGCTCCTTACCTGTGTACAGTTCCATTCCTGTTTCTCTGTACTGGTGCATGCTGCAGCCATCCACTATGGGGCACGCGGGTTTTCCTGATTTAAAGAGCCAGTGCACGCTGCCCAGTGGATGCTGTGGCCAAGCACTGTTTGCCCTCACCTATTTCTATTTCTGGACACCTCCCCTCTACTTACTTGCCCAATTGTTGGTGTTTGATTACTCATGTCTGCCTCTCCTGTGTATTTGTTCCTGATTGCCTCTCTGTTATCAACCTTCTGCTATGTTCCTGACCCTGCCTTGTCTGCTGCCTGCTCTAACCTTATACCTGAACCTGAATCTTGATAGTACGCAAACTTCCCTGACTGTTCTCGACTATGTCTCTGCCTTATGTTCCGGTACCATGCCTGTCTACACATCAGCTGTCACCTCGGGGACCTACATAGGGGATAACTATCCAACCAGCCTTGTGGTGGGCTCTAGTGAAAACTGGGCTTCTTCTCAGATTCCACTCCCCGATGTAGGTTACGCCAAATCCAAGTAGATCCACCTCCTGTCTTCAGTAAGTCTGACTATGACAATTAGTCTCCCTGACTTCCCTTCTATAAGTTTTGATAGCACAACAGTGACAAGAATATTAGTTTTAACAAACATAATTCTTTATGATCTCAGTGTTCCTTGAAGCTTCTACCCTGACCATCCCAATTCAGGATATTATTGAGCCTGTGCCGGACATTTTTGAGGAGTTGATTGTCAACACATGCTTCTGTCAAAGAATAAGCAATTGTTTTAGTTGTAGAGTGGAATAAAACCAAAATATATGTTATTTGTGATCTATATTTATCTATTATTGATATATTTTAGCTCTATAAGGTGTCAAAGAAGGTCCAACCACCTATTAATAAAAAAAACTTGATCTGTAGTTGGTGTTCCAGAGATTTCATCTAATCCCTGGATATATGCATAGTATTATAACATAAAGTACAAACATATGTAACAGAACCATATTTTATAAACATGTGCAAGATATCATGTCCCTCTTCAGTCATCTAGCAGATTGTAATCTAGACAAAGTTTTCAAAATAACTTTTGACATATACAATATGTACATGCTATGCCGAGAATGCAATGCTGAAACAACAGACATACTTCATTAAGTGATTCGACATTGAGCAATAGGCAGTTATAAGAAATCAGGAAATTGTTTAATTTTGAATGAACATCTTTGGTATCAAAAACAAAATGTGGTAATTGATAGACAAAGTTTTTTTTTTATTTTAAGTTAATATATCAACTCCTCTTCTCTTTAGGGTCATTTGCACTGAAAATAATTAGGCAGCTGGTTGGCCATCGTCTACTGTTGTGAGCAAAATGTAAATAGTTGGCATTCTGGGTTCATTCACCTTAAAAAGATTTTTGAGACAAAGACACTTCATGTCTGTTTTGTCCAGCTTTAGCTTTTAGTGTGCTCAAAAGGGGGCGTGTTTGATTTGTTTGAACTGCATATCATGTGACCCAGCAGGCTAACATCACCATGGCTTTCCCCACAGTGTGCTCACTCTAGTCAAACAAATGTCTGTTTATGTAAAGAGCTGTGAGTAGCTACAATGTAGCTGAGTGGTTAGCACTTCTGCCTTCTAACATAGGGGTTCTAGGTTCAAATCCCTGCAGCAACCAAACACGTGGATTTTTTTTTCGTCTCAATGCACATACCTCAGATTTCTTTTTTCTTTTAATGTGTTTGCACTGTTTGACTAATTACTAAGGAGTACAGAGGACAGGAGTAGAATGACAGCACCTGGGGTTGAACACTTGCACAGCAGTGAGTGTCTGTGATTTCTAGGCAAGGAAGAGACTGATTGTAGCTGCTTGAGAGGAGAGGTGATGTCCAAGCATGTGCGGCCAGGACTGAAGAGCTCTTGTCACTGGTCGTATTCCCTGGAGAAGAACTGTACACTATGGATCACTAAGGTAGCGACAAACAAAAATGGTGCAGAATTTTTAATAATGATAAAAGGTGAAAATGTTTATTATTTAATTTGCCAGCTTCCCATGTCAACTTTACTTTGTGGCAAAACCTCTTTAAGATATTTGTACTTCTCTTTATTTTTAGTCTTCTGTCAAAAGCCAACAAAAGTTTACAATTCAGTTTCAGTACAATGCCTGGTAAAGGGTTTTGATATAATCTCAACTATAGTACTAACTCAGTATAGTACTGAGCCCTGAAGTGGAGCCTGCTGCTTAAAAAGAGAGAGACTGAGCAAACAGTATATCCTGGGTGTTTTTATCTGATACCGAGACTCTGTTCTACAGAAACAATGCTGGTAGACTCCAAACCACCACAAAATCAAACAGGAACAGGAAAGTGTACCAGTAGTTGAAAGAAAGAACTATACAAAGTGTTTATAAATCAAAGACAAGAAAGGTTCAGCACTAGATGATTCCTCAAAAGGACAGTGCATGAAAGGTGGCAGGCTATCGATTATTTTCTACTAAATCTAAATGTGATGCTAATACCGACAAAATCACATTTTCTACACCATACACTAGCAACTATAGTCAGATTGTAAATCTAATACAGAAATTTCTTCCTACTCTTTATCAGAGTCCCATCTTGGAATAAATTTTAAAGAGAACCTGTCACATAGGTTATGCCCCCCTTGCTGAGGGCAGCACAAGCTAGTGTCAGACATGCTGTTTCCAATACATAAATCAGTGGCACACTAAAGACTAAGTAAAACCTCAAGTTATATAGGAATATAGGAAATGCTTTACAGCTAAGGAAAATATGAAAAACCTGGGACTCTTATTTACAGTATTTGATCAAAGATTGTATTAAGCTCACCTCCCAACACGTCAAGGGGTTCCAGAGCAGGTGAGTCCCTACACTAAAACATGTTACCCTTGCTAGGAGTCCATTCAGACTGCCACTTCCCCAGGAGTGATAGGAACCTGCAATTAAATTAACCTGCACGTATTTAAATGAGGTGGTTGAGTGCAGCAAGCCAATGAGATTGCCATCTCCCAAATAGACTAATAAATGTAATAGGCTGTGCACATCTAATATATACTTTGAAAACGTAAGATAGGTGCACACTGTAAGGCAATGACATACATCTAATACATAAAATCAGTGGCACACAAAAGACTAAGTAAAACCTCAAGTTATATAGGAATTATAGGAAATGCTTTACGCTAAGGAAATATGTTAGTCTATATTATGGAACATGTGTATGGTGCTACACATGTTGTTAGTAATTGCAGTCTTTTAGGTGTGTCCCAGCAGTTTTTGCATGAGCATAGTGGGAATATTATAACTTTAAAGGTTTTAAGCACTGATTGGGTTAATATACTAACAAAAGCTGTCAGTTGGAATAATTTACTGTTATCTTAAGAGGCTTTTTGGCTATTATGTTTGGACACACATTATCCTACAGGTCTCAATTATAAAACAAATCTTATGTACCTATATTGATTCAATGCTTTCCAAAATGGCCTTTTTGTGTACATTTTGCCACTACAACTGATTAATGGGAGTGGCAATAGTCTTGAACAAATATCTATCTATCTATCTATCTATCTATATATATATACATATATATCTATCTCCTATCTATATATCTATATATATATATATATATATAATATATATATATATAAATAAAAATATAGGTTGGCCTACAAGTTTCAGAAAACGATAACTAGATCCTATTCATAGTCCATTAGTTGAGTTCACAAAGAAGATATATATATATAAATATATATATATATATATATATATATATATATATATATATATATCTTCTTTGTGAACTATATATATATAGACGTGTGCGTGTGTAGATATTTGCATATATATATATATATATATATATATATATATATATATATATATATAAATAAAATATAGGTTGGCCTACAAGTTTCAGAAAACGATAACTAGATCCCTATTCATAGTCCATTAGTTGAGTTCACAAAGAAGATATATATATATATATATATTATATATATATATATATTATATATATATATATATATATATATCTTCTTTGTGAACTATATATATATAGCGTTGTGCGTGTGTAGATATTTGAATATATATATATATATATATATATATATATATATATATATATATATATATATATATATATATATATATTACATTATATATATATATATATATATAGATATATACACTCCCCGGCCACTTTATTGGGTACACCATGCTAGTAAGGGGTTTTTGGGACCCCTTTTTGCCTTCAGAACTGCCTCAATTCTTCGTGGCATAGATTCAACAAGGTGTTGCAACGATGCCAATTGGTACAAGGGGCCAAAGAGTGCCAAAGAAAATTTTCCCCCACACCATGACACCACCACCACCAGCCTGAACCGTTGATACAAGGCAGGATGGATCCATGCTTTCATGTTGTTGACACAAATTCTGACCCTACCATCGAATGTCGCAGCAGAAATCGAGATTCATCAGCCCAAAGGCAACGTTTTTCCAATCTTCTACTGTCCAATTTCGATGAGCTTGGGCAAATTGGACCCTCAGTTTCCTTTTTCTTAGCTAAAAGGGAGGGGCCCACCCGGTGTGGTCTTCTGCTGCTGTAGCCATCTGCCTCAAAGTTCCCGTACTGTGCGTTCAGAGATGCTTTCTCCTATTGGGTTGTAACGGGTGGCTATTTGAGTCACTTTTTGCCTTTCTATCAGCTTAAAACCAGTCGGGCCCTTTTCTCCTTTGACCTCTGGCATCAACAAGGCATTTCCACCACAGGGACTGCCGCTCATGGATGTTTTTTCTTTTGGACCATTTCTCTGAAAAACCCTAGAGATGGTTGTGCGTGAAAATCCCAGGAGATCAGCAGTTTCTGAAATACTCAGACCAGCCCTTCTGGCACCAACAACCATACTTTCTTCCCCATACTGATGCTCGGTTTGAACTGCAGGAGATTGTCTTGACCATGTCTACATGCCTAAATGCACTGAGTTGCCGCCATGTGATTGGCTGATTAGAAATTAAGTGTTAACGAGCAGTTGGACAGGTGTACCTAATAAAGTGGCCAGTGAGTGTATATAGATAGATAGATAGATAGATAGATAGATAGATAGATAGATAGATACATACATACATACATAGCGCCCGCGGCACTTTGTAATGCGTCTGAGATCAGGATGTGTGCTGAGGGCGAAGCTCCACATTTATAGTGTGCAAAAAAATGGTGCCTGGCCGCCAAAAATCATGCATGTCGCCCAAAGTTTGGGCTCTTGTTTGGATTTTGTTGGTACATTTTTGGGAAAGATGTGACTTTTTGATCACTTTTTATTTCAATTTTTTGGGGATATGAAATGACCAAAAAAAAATGTTGGCGTTTGGAATTTATTTTCTTCTACGGTGTTCAGTGTATGGGATAAATTATGTTATATTTTAATAGAACAGACTTTTACAAATGTGCCGATATCAATTATGTGAAACTTTTTATTTTTTTATTTGTAAAATGGGGTGATTTAAAGTGTTAATATTTATTTTTTAATTTAATACTTAGCCCCCTAGGGTCCTTGACCACTAAGGGACATGATCGCTTGTCCTATTTACGGCAGTACTATTGTACTGCCATATATAAGAATTTCATTCTGTCATGATTGTGCCTGACACATCCCGGGCTTTTGGCTCTGGTCGCCGGCCACGGACGTTGCGGCGAAAACCGGGGTTTCTGACGTAACACCTTACATTTGTCTTTTCTAGTGTGAACTTGGTCTTCCTGCCTGCATTCTTGATTGATTCCTGGCCAACGCCCGTGGTCAGGAATCTTCCAGCACTCTACTGGTTTATCTTGCTCCTTGTTGGTTTCTGTTAATTGACAGCCCTTTGTTCCTATCAGGTATTCTGATACTTCGACCCATTACCATCATCCTTTTGGTTTCTGGCAGGTTTTTAAGGGCTGTTATACCTCTTCCCCTTACATACTATAGGTTTTGCTCACTGTAGTTAGCCCGTTTTTTGCCTGCTGCTCTCTATGTTACCTGACCTTTGGCTTTGCTTCTGACTATTCTTCTGCCTCCTGTATCTGTACTGTGTCTCCCGGCTGTTACCTGACCTTTTGCTTGGACTCTGTTTATCCCTTGTCTCACGTTTTTGTACTGCCAGTTCTGTTACCGACTTTGGACCGCCTGACTATGTGTATTTGTTCATTGTTTGTTTGTCCTTGTCTGTGTTGCACCTTGTTTAGTGCAACCATCAGTCTTCTGGTTGGGGCCGGCCTATTAAGGAGTCAGGTTCCCCAAAAGGCAGGGAAAGGGACTGGGAGCAGTGTCAGGGCCTCACTTGTCTGTGTCTTGGTGTGTGTCCCTGACCGGTCCCTGACACATTCGTTACCTATTTACACCCTGCCTGAGACTTTGGGCTGCCATGGCAACCGTTCGTCACGCCGTGGGGGGAACCGTTCCTCACTCATTAAGGAAATGTTCGCACGGCGTAATTCACAGCTGTCATAGAGAACTATGAATTACGTCTCGTCTCCCCCAGAGTACACTACGATCGTATTGTACGCCGGGGGAAAGAAGTGACATGTCACTAAATCCCCCAGAGGGACTAATTGTTGGTGTTAAAAAAAAATAATAAACATATGTTTAAGAAAAAAAAAAAAAAAAAACATTTCCCAAGTTACCATTTAGTTAAAAAGAAATTAAAAAATAAACATCATGAGTTTCGTCACATTCATAAAAGTCTGATAGAACACATATTATCATGATATTTATCCTGCATGGTAAACATGGTAATATAAAAAAAAAATCAGGATTGTATTTTCTTTGGTCATTCTGCCACCCAGAAAAAATGGAGAAAATAAAGGGTCAAAATGCTGCACATGCTCCAAATTGGGACCAATAAAAACTAAACCTTGCCCCGCAAAAATGTAACCATCATACAGCTCTAGCAAAGCAAAAATAAAAAAAAGTTATTGGTCTACGAAAAAAGGCAATGTAAAGCAATTATTTTTTTTAAAATGACCCGCAGAGATCATGTCATTTATACCGAATAGTGTAGTTCATAGAAATGAAAGCTTGACAAAAAATGGCGCTATTGCATTTTTTTATTTTCCACCCCACAAATATGTACTGGGGAATCCCCAATAAACTTATATGGTACGTTCAATGGTGCCATTAAAAGTACATCTTGTGCCACAAAAAAAAGCCCAGAAATCCAAAATTAGCTACATCTTTACGGGGTTAATAAAGAAAAATCCTTTCAACTCTCATGTCTTCAATTTAGTCCTTCATTGTAGGCTTTGCATTAAAGGAGCCTAAATATCAACCATGGAGACAGTCTGTTGGATGACATAGTATCAGGTTTCTCCATGCGAACTTTGATGTAGATTTTTATTTTGCAAGATAAACTAAAAGCACCATATGTTTATATAAATCTAAAGGCATCAAGGTGGAATCCCGGCAAATGATTTTAATTACAATAATAATGCTAAGATAGCACAAATATGAAAAATGATAATCAGCCCCTTCATAAAAAAATACATTTAACAATCTTGTTATTAGTTGAGACCCTCAATGTCGGCCTTGCAAAAAAGAAGCCTAACCATTAACCATTTGAGACAGTCTATGGGATGACACAGTATCAGGTTATTGTATGCAAGAATCAATGTAGATTTACATTTTAAACCATAAGGTAAGAAAATGTTAAGTTTAGAAAAGTTTCAAGTCATTAAGGTCATTGGGAAATGCAATACATTAGAACAATAGTGCTACAATAATACTACAATAAAACAAAAATAATAAAGGACTAATTATTAAAAGGTAGGAACTTTAAAAGGTGCTGTGTTCTAACAATCACTATATAAATACAAAATCCATGCAAAAAAATAATACAAAGACATTTTGTAGTATTTGTACTAAGGCCTACGATACAACTATGGTTTCTGTGTGAGAATGGCCAGTTGTGTCATCTCCACTCACATGGGGCCAATCTAGGTCCTTGAGCATTGATATCATCCCCATTTATATTATGATTGCTGCTTACTCTTTAATAAATCTCCCCTGAAGAAATCCATCCAGCACGGATAGAAATGTGTCAAGAGTTTTTTCTGTTGTTTGGTGGAGAGTATTTGTTCCTATAAGCAGTATTGGATTTTTATTATTATCTGTATTATAGTGTAGGGATCGCCAGTGCTCATGTTCCTAGTGGTCCCCCATCCTTATAGGGGCAATCATCGTACATGTGTTTAGGAACAACATAGTATAGGGTTTTATTAGTAATATATCACTTATAATAATAATAATAATAATAATAATAATAATCTTTATTTATATAGCGCCAACAAATTTCGCAGCACTTTACAATCGTTGAGGGTATTATAATTACAGAAAAAACGAATTACACAGTGAACGCTACTTACAGGTGAGACACAAGGTGTGAGGGCCCTGCTCGCAAGAGCTTACAATCACTTATACCAAATACCACACACTATAAACCTACACCTACTTCTGGCTTTATATTGCTTTTAGCACGGATTTTGGGTGATGTCACAATTGGTCTATTTTGCACCAAAAATACTCTTGACGCCATATTCTCGATATAAATGAACTGTAATTTACCAAAGCTAGGTGCATTATACGCTGGGCATGACACATTGTAATGCGCCTAAAAAGGCGAATTAAATATACAGCAGTAGCAATGATACACTGTGTGCCTTCATAACGCAATACGCCTATCAAGGCGTATTACATACACTAATAATGATACGCTATGTGCTTCCGTTACACAATGCTTCTCAATATGCACATTACATAAACTAGCACTGATACGCTATGCGTCACGATTGCACAATCCGCCTTTTTCCGCACAATTCGCCTTTTAAGGCGCATTAAGTTTACTATGCAAATTATACCAGATGCCAGATTTTTGAAAGGATCATACTTCCAGGCGGACTTTACACTGATTTAATGCGCCTAAAATCTGCTGCAGTGACGCCAATTTTCGGACATGTCGCCCTTTGTATTTATATAGTGACTGTTAGACCACAGTACCTTTTAAAGTATAAGCATTGAAAGCTTTGTTTTAATAATTAGTCCTTTTCTGTCCAGTGAATATATGTATATATTTTGAGACTTCTCATCTGTATCCTTAGATCTATCCTGGTGAAGTTATATATTCCAATAACTGTAAAAAAAAAAAAAAAAAAAAATTTAAATCATCCCGTTTATATAAGAAATACATTTACCAATCTTGGGTTGTACCAATATTAAGGTTACGCACAAAACATCACATATCACTTACTTATGTTAAATTATATGTGTCAGAGTAAGATAACCTTCGCTTCGCCTTTTGTTATTGCCTCTATATCCTGCTCCCTCACTCTTCATTTCATCAGCATTTCTGGTTAGTGAGCAGGACTTCGTGTTGGTCACATGACTATTTCTCAACTCACTGGCACTACAGTTCACAGCACCACCTTATTCTTAAATTGCGTCTCCAAGAGTATGAACTGGGCATGCTCGACCGGATAAGAGAAAAAGCATTAGATGGCCGTAACTACTAGAAACCAGGGATATAAGTTACATACGCTAGGAAATGTAGGTAGGAGTGTTGTATAAACACTGTTGTGTAAAGTTTGCTATTTTGGCAATATCTATTCAATGGCATATAATTTCTATTGTGGTACATCCCCTTTAATAATCATTAGTGTAGACCTTCAATGGGAACCATGAATTAGTGGAGCCTAAATATCATTAAAATATAAATTTTTAAAAATTAGGAGAGAACATATTGGACCTCATTTATCATAACTGTCTAACAGTTAGACTTTTTCCTAAGAAGTTTAAAAAGAAAAAAGAAAAAAAAAAGCTGAGCTATGATTGGTTGCTATGGGCAATGAAGAGTATTGGGAAATGCAATTATTTAGTATCATAATGATATAATCGCGTAAACCTGATACATGATAATCAACTCCTTAATAAAAAAAAATCAATTTTAGACTTTCAATAGAAGTCCTGTATAAGAGGGGTCTAAATATCAAGTATTGAGACTATTGGACTATGGTACCAGGTTTTTACAGATAAATTTCGATATAGATCTACATGATGCAACATAAGGTAACAACATATTAGGCCTCATTTATCAAAATCAAGACTATCATTTTTGCCCATAGCAACCAATCAGAGCTCAGCTTCCATTTTGCCAGACATCAAAGACAGTTTTACTTTTAGACAGTTTTGATAAATGAGGACTAAAATGTTTACTAAAATCCCATCATCCTGGTGAAGTACTTGGAAGTGATTTCAATTGCAATATTAATGCTACAATAAAGCAAATATGTTCAATTATAATCAACCTATTTGTAAAAAAAAATCATTCATATACCAATCCTGTCTTCAGTTTAGACCTTCAATGGAGGCCTTACATGGAGCCTAAATATCAATCATTAAAGGGGTTCTACCATGAGAGACAATTATGGCAAATCGCTAGGATATGCAAGCATTGTCTGAACAGACCCCTGAAAGTCACAGCGCAGGCTAGAAAGCCGGTCACACTCCATTCTGTTGTATGGGAGTTCTGCGTACAGCTGAACACACCCACAGGCTATACTTAGAACTCCCATAAAACAGACTGAGGAGTAACTTCGCAAGTACGGCCAACTCTCCAGTCTGCGCTGTGACTTTCAGCCATGTTTTTCATTTGTGGTAGAACTTTAGGACAATCTCTTGGATTGTTATACAGTATCAGGATTTTTTAGGCACATTTTGATTTATATTTACAGTTTGCAACAATATAAGAGCATATTAGGGCTTGTCCCCATGGCATTTTTCTCAAAGCCTTTAATAGAAATTCCATTCAGTAGTCCACACTGAACAGATTTTCTGGCAAACGGTTTTTCAGGTCGCCGACGTTCCAAAAAACTTAGAACATGTTCATTCGTCTGCTCGGTTTCTGCACAGAAATTTAGCAATGAAGTCTATGGGAACCGTGCAGAAAGATAGTAAACGGTTTTTGTCCAGGTTTTTGTCCAGGTTTTGTGCAGATTGTGTTTTTAGACAATAAAGTGGAGAATGATGCACTATAGGTCCCACACAATCCATAGAAAGAAAAATAAGACACATATGCATGTTTTACTCACTATCTGACATGAAATCAGAATAAACCATACCCTTTTTAGGTCAATTAGGGTTACCAAAATTATTTATATTTGGCAAATGCCAGAATAATGAGAGAGAAAAAAATTTAAGGCATTTTTATTACTTTCTGCAAAGTAATACTTAGGTATGCTTGAAAAAGAGACAGGATCGTCACCTGGCGGCGTCACCTTTGTCCAGCAGGCAGGAGTGGGTGCTCTATCTTTCCCTCATCTCTGGGACCCTTGGCTTCTACTGGAATATCACTCCTAGTTGTCCACCAGCCCAGTATCAAGGAACGTAATATATTAGTATATTATACTGTCTCTATTATCTATATAAGTACCTTAACCATCCATATTTGTAAATTATGGTCCCCACTGTTCCCTGATGAACCCACCGCATCTGTGGGGGAAACGCGTTGGGACAGGGGTGTATTGTGTTTTTCTCTGTACAGTATTTGTATGGGTGTTATGTTTTTGGTGTTTTTGGTGATGGTGTTAGGTCTAGGGACGGTATAGTGTTTTTCTATTAGGTTCCTGAGTGGGGTCGCCCTTCTCAGGGCTGTGTCTCCGCTGCTTATTTATATTATAGAGTAGTTAGTAGGGCTTTATTAGGGATTTTTTTAGTCCCCTTTTATTTGGATATTATTAAAGGTTATATTTTATTGTATATATCTGGCCCTTAGATATCGGTATTTTGTGGTTGATTGTATATTTCTTGAGGATATCGGGCATTGCTTTATCTAGTGGCTGCTCTTCTACTGTATCTAGGAGCTTTGTGTTTTTTTTGTAGTTTTCAGCCAGTCCAGCATCTTCAGTATAAGAGTCTGTTTAATTTATGCCCTGCCCACCTGAGTCTGGCCCCGCCCACCTCAACACTAATTAACCTATAACTTTGAATAGGTAGAAATATGTAAATAAATTGTCAAGTGGGTTGGGCTGACCTCGGGTAGGCAGGGCTGACTCCTGCTCATGAATAAGCTGAACTCTTTTCTGGATGAAAACTGCCAGATTTGAGTATTAAATACCCTAAAACTGCTGCATCTTACAGAATAAGGGACACAGAGCTGGAAACAGCATGTGTGTCACTGGCTTGTGCTGCCCTTAGCAAGGGGGGCATAACCTATATGACAGGTTCTCTTTAAAAAACTCTTATCAAGCTGCCAGTGTCCTGTGTCACTCCCTCCACTCAGATAAGACAAAGCGCAGAGGCAGCAGGGGAAACTAAGAGAAATATGTGTGCACTCGGTGCAGAAAAAAATCTCTCATCTTCTCAACAAAGCAAAATAAACAAAGTAATAAATTCGGAAAAAGTCTTCAATGACTGTTCCCTTTATGTTGAAAGCTAATCTATGCAGTGACACAACCCCTTTTGTCACAGCTGCCCCTGCGAGCCTCATCCCGGGTCGCAGGTGCACCCCTGCCCCTCCGGCGTGCAGCGCCACGACCCGCATGTCGGGCAGAGGGCGCGCTCGCTCAGCCAGCCAGGTTCATGTTGACTTACCCAGCCACGCTCCTGCCGAAGCTCCTGTCTCCCGACGTGCACGTCCCCGCCTCCTAGGACGCGTGCGCGTCAGCTCTGTTAAGTTTAAGGGGCCAGCGCACCGGTAATTGGGTTTTGCCGGCCGCTGCCCCTATTTAAGCCTGCCCCTTCCTGACATGGTTGCCTATTGCCTATTGAGAAAGCGTTGCTGTATCTTCCATCATACCATGTACCGTACCTTCTTGCCTACGTCCCTCGACCACAAACCTTTGCCATCTGTCCTGACCTTACCGCCTGTCCCCGACTATGTCTACGCCTCACGATTCTGTACCACGCTCACCCTTGGCTGCCATCGCAAGCAAGTCACGTCAGTGGAAGCGACCTGGTAGAATCCTGCCGCAGCAAGCCCATCCCGCTTTGCGACCTGGTCTGGTGAAAACTGGGACCTACGTAGATTCCACTCCCTGGCGTGGCTTACGCCATCGCTTGCGGTGGTCCAGAGGGTCCACTACCGCTGCTCGTGACAGTAAGATCCGGCCATGGATCCCGCCGAGGTGCCTCTGCCTAGCTTCGCTGACCTAACCACCATCGTGGTGCAGAAATCCCAGCAGATCGCTCAGCAGGCCCAGCAACTCAGCCACCTCTCCGCCATGATGCAGCAGTGCCTGGCCACCCAGCAGCAACAACCCGCTCCTGTGGCTTCCGCTGCCCCTTCGGCTTCCGCACCATCTGCTGGTCCAAGGCTCCGTCTGTCTATGCCGTCTAAGTTCGATGTTGACTCCAAGGCTTGCAGGGGCTTCATCATCCAATGTTCCCTGCATATCGAATTAATGGGGAACTAATTCCCTACGGAAAGGTCGAAGGTGGCATTCGTGGTTAGCCTTCTTTCCAGGAAAGCTCTGGCCTGGGCTACCCCTGTTTGGGACAGAGACGATCCGGTCACGGCCACCCTCGCTGCCTTCCTCACCGAGTTCCGCAGCATGTTTGAGGAACCCGCCCGAGCCTCTTCTGCTGAAACCGCCTTACTAAATCTACGTCAAGGTGACTCCTCGGTGGGCGATTATGTGGTACAGTTCTGCACCATGACTTCGGAACTATCATGGAACGAGGCGGCGTTAGCCGCCACCTTCAAGAAAGGCCTCTAAAGCCATATCAACGATGCCTTATCTACCCGTAATCCGCCTTTCTCCTTGAGTGACCTAATCTCTTTGGCCACTAGGATCGATGTCTGCCAGCTACTGAGGAACCCATGCAAGTGGACAGAGCTCACTTGTCACCACAGGAGCTGACCCGGCGGCGTGAAGAAAACCTATGCCTCTATTGTGCCAGCCCCGGTCATTTCCGCTGGGGCTGCCTCCTTCGTCCTCACCATTCGGGAAATGCACGCACCTGGGATGCTTGGGAGAGGCATCCCTAGGTGAGAGCAAGGCCTCTTCCCTAGGTGAGAGCAAGGCCTCTCCTCCTTTTACCATACCCGTTCTACTCGGCACTGGATCAGGTATCCAGGTTCAAGCTTCTGCTTTCCTGGACTCTGGGTCGGATGGAAATTTGCTGGATGCTGTCTTAGTGTCCAAGCATAACCTCCCTGTGGTCCGCCTGGAGAAACCCCTAGTCATCTCCTCTGTCAGTGGGGCAATCCTCAGTGATCCAGTCCGGTTCCGTACTGAACCTCTGTTCCTTCAAGTGGGGGCACTGCATAACCAGAGACTTGCGTTTTACGTGTTACCCCGGTCTTCTTTGTCCATTCTTCTGGGTCTCCCATGGCTGCAGCGCCATGCTCCCATGCTCAGCTGGCAGATGGGCGAAGTCTTACGTTGGGGGCCAGAGTGTCAGTCTCGCTGTCTTGTGGCACCTTGCCCGGTGCTTTCTGCTTCTCCTCCTGTACCATCTAAGCCTGTGACGGGCCTTCCCGCTCCGTATCAAGAATTTGCGGACGTTTTCTCCGAGAAGCAAGCTGAGACATTGCCTCCTCATCGCCCCTATGACTGCCCTATTGACCTTCTGCCCGGGACGTCTCCTCCACGGGTCAGGGTTTAGCCACCGTCGGTACCCGAGACCTTGGCTATGTCTGCCTACATCAAGGAGAATCTCCAGAAGGGATTCATACGCAATTCCTCCTCTCCAGCTGGGGCCGGGTTCTTTTTCGTTACTAAGAAGGATGGTTCCCTACGTCCTTGCATTGACTACCGGGGCCTCAACAAAATTACCGTAAAGAACCGCTACCCACTGCCCTTGATCACGGAACTTTTTGACCTGCTTCGGGGAGCCAAGATATTCTCTAAGTTGGATCTGCGAGGGGCTTACAACCTCATTCGGATTCGTGAGGGTGATGAATGGAAGACCGCCTTCAATGCCCGCGACGGGCACTTCGAGTACCTTGTCATGCCCTTCGGACTCTGCAATGCACCTGTCGTCTTCCAAGAATTTGTCAACGACATATTCAGGGATCTCCTGTACACATGTGTAGTCGTTTATCTGCATGACATCCTAGTGTTCTCTTCCGATCTTGAGTCCCATCAAGTCCATGTGCGACAGGTCCTCAAGCGTTTAAGGGCTAACTGCCTCAATGCCAAGCCCGAAAAGTGCCTGTTCCATCAACAAAGTCTTCCAGTCCTTGGCTACATCATTTCCGACGAGGGCCTGCAGATAGACCCCGTGAAATTGTCTGCCGTTCTACAGTGGACACGACTTGTGGGTCTCCGAGTCATACAAAGGTTTTTGGGTTTCGCCTATTACTATAGACACTTTATCCCACATTTCTCCTTGCTGGTATCACCAATAGTGGCGCTAACCAAGAAGAATGCTAATCTGAAGCTCTGGCCGCCGTCGGCAGAAGAAGCCTTTTCTAAGTTAAAGTCGGCCTTTGCCTCTGCACCCGTACTCTCCAGGCCAGATACAGAGAAACCGTTCTTTCTAGAGGTCGATGCCTCCTTGGTGGGGGCTCGGGCTGTGCTTACTCAAAGAGGGCCCAAAGGCAAGACCCTCACTGTCGCAGAGAGGAACTACTCCATTGGTGACCGGGAATTGCTGGCCATCAAGCTGGCTTTGGAGGAATGGCGCTATATCTTGTAGGGAGCTCGTCACCCAGTCAATATCTACACTGACCATACACTGCTATATCTCCAGACAGCCCAATGTCTAAACCCGCACCAAGCTCGCTGGTCCCTCTTCTTCTCCCGGTTCAATTTTCTAATTCACTTCCGCCCTGTGAAAAAAAATGTCAAGGCCGACGCCCTCTCCCGTACCTCTGACATGATTGGGGACGAACCGGCTCCACGGCATATTATCCCTCCTGAACGGCTTATCTCTGCTGCGCTGTTGACCTGCAACGAATTCCTCCCGGCAAGACGTACGTTCGTCCAGCTCTACGGAAGAGGATATTGTCGTGGGGTCATTGCTCTCATGTGGCTGGGCACCTTGGGGTGCAGAAGTCTTGCTCCCTCATCTCCCAGTTTTATTGGTGGCCCGGTCTGACCCAAGATGCTCGTGAGTTCATGAAATCTTGCTCCACCTGTGCCCGTAACAAGTCGCCTCGTCTCAAGCTGGCAGGTCTGCTTCAGCCATTGCCGATTCCCAGCTGTCGGGCAGCGGGCGCGCTCGCTCAGCCAGCCAGGTTCCTGCTGACTTACCCGGCCATGCTCCTGCCGAAGCTCCTGTCTCCCGGTACGCGCGTCCCCGCCTCCTAGGGCGCGCGCACCGGCTGTGTTAAATTTAAAGGGCCAGCGCACCGGTAATTGGGTATTGCCGGCCGCTGCCCATATTTAAGCCTGCCCCTTCTTGACAGATTGCCAGGTCTTTAGTGCCTATTGCCTATTGAGAAAGCGCTCCTGTGTCTTCCATCACACCGTGCACCATACCTTCTTGCCTACGTCCCTCGAGCACGAACCTTTGCCGCCTGTCCTGACCTTATCGCCTGTCCCCGACTACGTCTATGCCTCACAATTCTGTACCACGCTTACCCTTGGCTGCCATTGCAAGCAAGTCACGTCAGTGGAAGCGACCTGGTAGAATCCCGCCGCAGCAAGTCCATTCCACTTTGCGGCGGGCTCTGGTGAAAACCGGGACCTACTTAGATTCCGCTCCCTGGCGTGGCTTACGCCATCGCTTGCGGTGGTCCAGAGGATCCACTACCGCTTCGCGTAACAACTTTCCTGCTTGGTTCACATGTGCAACAGAGTTTCCATTTGGAACCTCCCATAAAAGAGGTGAAAACAGATACATTTCACAAGGTACACCAACGGCGCTCGACGGACCTTATTGATTACCATGGGTGTGTTGAGTTACCACTGCGATGTCCATTGTTTAGATGAAAAACATAGCACAGCTTGCTATGCTATATTTCTGTCATTACCAAAAGAACATGTGACACATATGTCAACCAAGCCTTAATGGACTTTGCATTATTAGAGAAGTCGAAGGCTCTGTCCACACAAAAAGTACATCAAGTCGTAATACACTCAGATTTCAACCTGAAATAGTAATTTAAAACCATTACAATTGACCTAACTAGAAAAAAATGTGTTGCAGTCCGTGCAACAAGTATTTTCAGTGGTCGGTTTTCAAAACTGATGTGCAGTAAAAAAAAAAAAACTTTGAACATTCTTTGGTTGTATTCCATACAGAAAACACATAGAAATTTAGTATTGATGTCAAATAGGGATGGCTAGACACCTCATGTAATACGCAGCCAAGACATTTGTATGTGGCGAATCCGCATCCAAAACCACATGGAAATGAATGAGACGTTTCTGACTGTAAACCATGTTTAAACCAAATCCAAAAAACAAATCCTGAATCCAAATGCAATAAACATGTGAAATACTCGTTAAAAACGCATTGGACAAAGTTTTACTCATCATGTGAACGTCCCTTTAATCAACCATCAAATCAGTCTCTTTTAACCCTTTAATGCCGAGGACTATTTTTATTTTTTGCGGGACAAGATGTCCTTTCTAATGATGTCATTCATATTACCATAGAATATACTGGTAAACTGCAAAAAAAAATTCTAAGTGGGGCAAAATGTGAAAAAAACATACTTGCGCCATGTTTGTGTTTTTTTTTTTACAGGGTTCATTCTTCAGATTGATACACATCCGGCAATACCAAACATGTACGGTTTCCGTTATGTTTTGGTACTTTAAAAAAGTTCCAAACATTTTCTTTTTTTGAAATTTGCAATGCAGCGCCATTTTGTGCAATCAATAACTTTTTCGTACTAACAGTTATGGACTTGAGTAAGGCGACATTTTTTTCGGGGTGAAGTGTACTTTTTATTGCTAGCAGTTTGGAATGCATGCGACTTTTTTGATTCCATTTATTCCAATTTTTTATGGGATGTGAAATGACCAAAAATGCTAATTTTGCCGTTTGGAATGCTTTTTCTTCTAATGTGTTCCGCGTATGGGATAAATGATGTTACATTTTAATAGCTCAGACTTTTTCAGATGCGGTGATACCAAATATGTGTGACTTTTTATTATTTTATTTGTAAAATGGCAAAAGGGGGTGATTTGAACTTTTAATTTTTTTATATACTTGAGTCTCCATAGGGCGCTTCACCACTAGGGGGCGTGATCATTTCTACAACCTAATGCATTGTATATACAATTCATTAGGGTGTACAAAGATGGTGGTTTCCCCACTTCCTGCCTGGGGTCGGAAGCGGGAAAATCGAAAACATGGCGGCGATGGAAGCCTGCACAAGGCTTTCAGCTGCCATTTTAAGCGATTGGGAGCCCTTAATTTCGCCGCAGATGACCCAATCGCAGTGAGGAACGGGATTTTTATGGATTTTTATATTTAAGTTATGCTTTAGAGACTTTTTGTCCTGTGATACAACTTCCCAAAATCAGAACTTTACATTCATCCACATTGAACTTCATTTTCACTTGGATGCCCAAACACTTAAAGGGGGACATGTATGAAAACTGTCTTGGTCTAAAACTTTCTTTGTTGCCCATACCAACCAATCATGATTCCCCTTTCATTTCTTCAGAGCACTACATGAAACAAAAGGGAAGCTCTGATTGGTTGCTAAGGGCAACAAGAAAAGACCTAGACAGTTTTCATACATGTCCCCTCAAAATGTTCACATCTGCTTGTGATTTATGAACATCTTCCATAAAATGCACTATACTGTAAAGCTTGGTGTCATCTGCAAAAATGGTGGAATGCAAACGTGGATTTTGGCTGTATGTGCACTCTATGTCCCATAATAAATTAATGCTTTATACGGTGTGGATTTTCCTGCTCACAAAAAATGCACACCACAAAAACAATAAGTGACAGGTTACTTATTTATCTGGGCACGATGTACATTTTTCATTGGAAAACACTCTAGATAGATAGGACACAGATTAGCCGCATTTAATGAGGTTTAGGCTGTCACAGACCCAAGGTAGTCTCCATTCGGTCTGTTTCCTGCAGTGTATGCTTTAATTGTGGTGTAAAATAGCGTAGTACTCCATACTATTCTGTCTGACAGATAAAATGTATGTAGGTGCAAATCAGGCCAAATGTAAAAAAAAATGTCCCTTTGACCTATTGCAGTCTGAGATCCTGGCCATATTACCACAGGTAATCACACGACCACAACATCAACGCCACGGTTCATTTGTGGTATACCATGTAGTTGTCTTGGCAACTTTGTGACTAATGACACCTCCCACCCACTGTTCTGCTGTGAGACAGGAGATTCTTAAAATAATAATATAGTGCAAAACATAAGTACCATGGTATATTATACTATTGATCACTTGTACAAGTAAGCTAGAGAGATAAACAAAAATACAAACAAAAAATGAATAAAAATTAAATAAAAATCTAAAAAAATTAAAAGTTCAAAACAAAATAATTTTGCCTAAACACATGTCGATATACATCCCAAACAATGTTCAATACACAACATAGACTTTAATGTAAAATGCGCAGTGCCAATCATACGCCGCAAATTTTAAGATCGTAATTCAGGGCGCATCTGAAAAGAATTGGCATGTCATTTATTTCAGGCATATACCTGCCATAATAGGGTTAAGTATAGGAGGCACAAATCTGCCTCGGGGCTATTGCGTGTCATTTGTGCATTTGAGCAATTCAACAGAGCAATAAATGCGTGTGAACCCGGCCTAATTAATTAGACAAATTAAACAATCAATATTACCCAATCTGTAAAAGTTTTCTCTAGAATATAACCTTATTTAGCCTGAATAGTGACTACCTTTAAAAAATAAATAAATAAATAAATAAATAAATGCCTGAGTTTTTTTCATTAGTTGTCTTTTTTACACAATAACTTAGTATAAAAAGAGGATATAAAGTTCTTTGCACCCTTAAATTGTACAAAAAAAGATTATGGCTTTTCCTGCAAAAAAAGAGGAAAACTATAAAAATTGGTGGTCTGAAAAAATTTAAAAGTTAAAGGGGTTTTTCCACGATCTCATTTCATACCTCCTGTATCCAGCTTCAGTTCTGTGTGCTCAGAAGGGGGCGTGTGTGATTTGTTTGAATTGCATATCATGTGACCCAGCAGGCTGACATCACCAGGCCTTTCCTCTCTTTAGTCAAAGAAAGGTATGTTTATGTATAGAGCAGTGAGTAGCTCACTGCACAAGGGTCCTAGGTTCAAATCCCTGCCGGAACCAAACCTGTGGACTTTTTTTTCCTTTATCAATGCACATACCCCATTGAGGTGTCTTTTTTTTATTTATTTGCAATGTTTGACTAATTATTAAGGAGTACAGAGGACAGGAGTAGAACAGACAGCTCCTGGGGTTTGAACACTCAGTAGCTGCCTGAGAGGAGAGGTGATGTCTGAGCATGTCTGACCAGGAGTGAGGAGCTCTCAGCCCTGGTCGTATCCCCTGGAGATGAGCTGTAAACAATGTATCACTAAAGGAGCAGCTAAAACAAAAATGGTCCAGAATTTTTAATAATGATGAAAGGTGAAAATGTTTATTATTTAGTTTGCCAGTTTCCCACATCATTTTTACTTTGTGGCAAAACCCCTTTAAATTAAGTTTTATAAGTAGTAATACATAACAAAGATTATGAATAGTGTGTTTTCAGAATTGTACTGAGAATAAAGATAACATGTATGTTGTAACAGTCTGGTAGTGGATCCGCTGGACCACCGCAGGCGATGGTGGAAGCCCACACCAGGGAGCGGAATCTAAGTAGGTCCCGTTATTCACCAGAGCCCGCCGCAAAGCGGGATGGACTTGCTGCGGCGGGAATCTACCAGGTCGCTTCCACTGGCGAGGCTTGCCTGCGGTGGCGGCCAAGGGTAGGCAAGGTCCAGATTCGTCAGGCAGGCTCGTAGTCGGGGACAGGCAGAAGGGTCTGCGCAGGCGGCAATATTCGTGGTCGGTCAACGTAGGCTAGCGGTTCGGTACACGGTAGACAAGACTAGACTGGACTTCTGGAACGCTTTCTCCAAAGGCATGAACACTAAGGATCAGGCAAGGCGCCAGGAAGAGGCCGGACTTAAATGGGAAACCCAGTGCCCGGCAATGACCAATTACCGCGCACGTCCCTTTAAATTTCACACTGCCGGCGCGCACGCGCCCTAGGGAGCGGGGCCGCGTGCGCCGCGGGACAGAGACAGACAGAGCAGGAGCGTGGCCGGGTAAGTGAACGCCGGCACTGACAGGGGGGGTTAGCGGACCCCGAACCCGACGTGCGGGACGGGGCGCCGTTCGGCGTCGGGGCACGGTTGCGCCAGCGACCCGGGACATGGGTTGCAGAGGCATCCGTGACATATGTAAATTGCACTGTAAACTCTTACAAAAATTAAACCCAAAAAAATTGTTGTATTTTTTTTCTCATTTACCCAGTAGATGCTTGATGGCAGCCTTAGCAGCTCCATGCACAGCAAGTTGCAATGCTATGTATGTTCTGACACCTTTCTACCATAGCCTGGGATTAACTTTATCAGTGATTCGGGCAACTATGACCCTGGCGCTAGTAAATCGATTGCCATTCACTTTTTGTAAGGTACTTACCACTACATACCTGGAACATCCAAAAAAACCTGTCATTTTTAAGATCCAGTCATCTAACCATCATAATTCAGCTCTTGTCAAAGTCACTCAGGTGTACCACGAATACCCAATAAGGGTTATATTATATAATAGGCAAAAGAGGCAAATACCCAAGGGCCACCACAACCTTCACCTTTTAGACACTTCCAACAGCAGGTCATAGAAAGTTTTAAAGGGGTTTTCCTGCCATTAGTAGGATAAGTCATCCCTTGTTCACTGTGGGGATCCGAAAGCCAGGACCACCAGCAATCTAAGCTCTTTCACAGTGTTTCTCTGCACCATGGCATTCCCAGCCACCCCTTTTATAAAGAAAACAGACCCGATCACTTACCTGTGCAGAATAAAAGCCAAGATTGACCACCATCATTTGTAATGTTATGGTATATCCTACCAATATACCAAAACATTATCAGATAGAATACCCCTTTAAAAAATATAGAAGGTTCATTATGTGGTAGAAGGCGATTATGCAGATTTTAATAAAATATATTACTCAGGGCAATTTTACCCTAGTGTAATATGGAAACATTTATGCTCCTGTACTATGGCCACAAATCACAGCTCAACAGTGGTTTTGATCCCCTGAATTAATAACATCATAAGGACCTATGGTCCAGTTAGGTTATGGTCATTGAATCCAGAGGTGGGAAGGGGTTTGTGGACCTAATACGTTGGTGTGAAATAGGTCTAAGGAGTCAGGGTTACTTGTTTGGTAGTCAAATGTACCACCTATGTGAACTTTTAAGCAGAAGTTATCTGCTGGCGGTGCGCACATTTTTAGTCCCAGAAGACTAAGGGCCACTTGTATGAAAACTAGGTCTAAAACTCACTTTGTTGCCATAGCAACCAATCCGAGCGCCCCTCTCATTTCATATAGAGCTCTGGAAAAATGAGAGGGACGCTCGGATTGGTTGCTATGGCAACAAAGTGAGTTTTAGACCTAGACAGTTTCCATACATGTGGCTCTAAGTATCTGCTGAACAACTTTGCCTCCACTTTTCCCCAGGTTGAACAAAGCAAATATGTTAAAAGGGTTGTGCAGTTGATAAAACAAAAAATTAGGTACAACAACATGAACAAAAAAAGCAAGAAATACCACAATACTCTCTTTCCTCCTCACCTCCATTCCAGTGCTTACTCTGGGGAGTCTCTTCCTGGTCTTCAGTCTTCTTCTACCAGCAATGGTCAGAATGCTACTGCGGCAGTGGTCATGTGTGTACCACTACCAGAAATGAACAGCTCCGAGCAGTGATGTCAGGCAGTGGTACGTGACCGCCAATCAATAGCTATAGCATTGAGGGTTTCAGTGATGCTGGTGGATGAAAATAGAATACTAGGGAGAGATGTCCACAGAGTCAACACTGGAATGGAGGTGAGGCAGAAGGTAAGGGTGATCAGGGCAGCACTTAGGATCAGGGGTAGCACTGTTGCAATTTTAAAATTTCCCTTAAATTAAAAATCTAGAATTTAAAAAGTTAAAAAGAAAAAGGGTTCTGAAAAAATGTATTAAAGATAAAAATAAAAAAACTAAAAAAAAAGGGGAAATTTGGGGGGGGATAACCCCACCAGATTGTCACGTACCCAACAAAAGAAGGGGAATTCCACTGGACCGCCGAAAAGCGATGGCGTAAGCCCCGCCGGGGAAAAACGGAATCAAGTTGGTCCCTTTTTTTCCAAAAGACCCCCGCCGCAAAGCGGGTTGGATTTCTGCCGGGAGCCCTCCCCAGGCCCGTTACCCCCCGACTTTAAACTTGCTTCGTGGCACCCAAATTTATAGCGTGGGGCAGAATCGTCAGGGAGCCTAGTCGGGGACAGGCGGGGAAAAGGTTTCGGGGCGGGCCAAAAGGTTCTTTTGGTCTGGACGGGGCATTGGGTCGGGACGGCCCGGCAAAAGCTTTCGAAAAACGGAAGCAAATTTGGAAGGTACAGGGTAATTAAAGAAACGGTTTTTGGAACGCTTTCTAGTAGGCAAAATTTGGCACTAAAAAACCCGGCAAAAAGCCCGGGAAGGGGCAGGCTTAAATAACCTAATGTGGGGAAAGGGCGCGCGCTGGGGGGCTGGGCAAACAGGAGCGCGGCCGGGGTAAGTAAAGAAGGTGGCCCCGGGCCCGGGGGGCGGGGCCCACCGCCCACATGGGGGGCGGGGGTTTGCCCCCCCGGGGGGGACCACGGGGGCCCCCGCACCCGGGGAGGGGGTTTTTTCGGGGGCCCACCCGGGAACAGAAACCCCCCCCCCCTTTTTTGGGCCTCCCCCCTTTTCGGGCCCTGGAGGAACCTCTGAAATGTTCCCAATCATAAAAAAATTTTTTTCCCTTGGGCCCCAAAGGACTCCTTCGGGCCCAAACCCCCCTTCCCCATAAAAGAAAAAAAAACCGTTTCCCTTTCTAAACCCACTTCACATAAAGGAAATCCCCTTTTAAACCGAAAAGAAATCGGTGGCATCCCTCGGGGATGGGGGAGGCAAGTACTCAAGGGGAAGCGTTTAAAGGGAAGCCCGGTTTTTAAGAAGCGAGACATGGAATAGTTCGGGACCCCCCAAAGGGAGGAAGGGGGGACTTGTATGCCACTGGATTAATGCGCCAAAGCACCTCGAATGGACCCGGGAACCGGGGACCCCAGCTTATTTGCTGGGAACCTTGAAACGTATATATTAAACCGACAACCACCCCTTTTCACCTGGGGAAAAAGGTTGGCGGGGGGTCTCCCCTTTTTTTCGGCTTGTTTCCTTTGGGGCGGCGGAACCTGGAGGGAGGATTGGGGCGTCGCTCCGAAAAGCTTTAACCCGGAGGCCAACTCCTGCACAGCAGGTAAACCTCGAAGGGGGACAGAAAAAGGGGGGGGGGGGGGAAAGTCTCCCGCGTAGGGCAAAAAAAAAGGAGCAAACCTGGCAGACTCCGAGTCCAATTTTTTAAGGGGGAAAACCGGCCCAGGGCAACAGCTGGACCAGTCCTCCTTTGGGGGCGGAACAAAGTTGGGGGGGAGGGACAACCTATGTTTTGGGTTTAAATTTTCCCAACCCCGCCCCTTGGCCGGGGGGGGGTAGGCTGAAAGAAAAGTCCAATTTCATTTGCAGGTTTGGGTTTCAGAGGGGGCGCCAGAAACGGGAAAACCCAAAGGGGAAAAAGCCCCGTTCCCGGGCCCTATTTGCCGAGGAACCCAAAGCACCAAAAATATGTAGAAAAAATAAACAGGCAAGGCGCGGGGCTTTAGGCCGGGCCCGGCAAGGAAATGAAGTGGGACATTTTTGAAAACCGGTCGTCACCAAACCCAAATCACCCTTTTTCCAGAGGAAGAGGGGGAAACCGGTTAAAAAAAATCCCCTGGGGCCCCAGGGTCCAAGGGCGCAAAGGAAAAAGGTAAAAGGGAAAGGAGAGACCTGCCGGTTTTAAAAAACGAAGGGAAAACTTGTTCCTGAACCAAAAAGGAAACCAGGGCAACCCCAAACCCCAACTCCTGGGTTTTGGCCCGGCCACCATTTTAAAAACCCAAAAAATGAGGGGAACAGGAAGACCCTAAATCCTGGGGACCCGCCCCTACGGGAAAAAATGACCCCCCAAACAATATCATCTTCCCGGGGAAACTGGGCAACGTTTTTGTCTTTTCCGGGGGGAAATGGTTGAAAATTTTAAAACCCGGTTTTGGCCGAGAAAGAGCCGTTTTTTGGGGAGATAATTGTGCCGGGGGTGGACTTTACCCCAGGGCACATCCAAGCACTGGGGGAAAGCGTGGCCTTGACAATTTTTTCCCCCAGGGAAAATGAAAAGAGAAAAAATTAAAACCCGGGGAAAAGAAGAGAGAAAACCCAAAGAGCCTGGGGGGATTTTAAGCGTTGAGGGGCCCTCTGAAGATATAGAGGTTTTTTTTGGTGGGTTTTAAATTTCGACTGGGGGGACCGAGCCCCCTCCCCAAAAGATACCAAACCCCCCACCTTTCCCCCGCCCCCTTGAAAGGGCCATAATTCCCCCTGTCCCCGAAAGGGGTAATTTTCCCTTTTAGCAGAGGGAAAAAATTTTTTGAAAAAAAAACCCCCCCAATGAGGGCTTGCCTTTTTTGGTTTTTCCCCCCCTTTTTTGGAGAAATACGGCCCCCCCCCGGGCCCCCCCCGAGGACCGGCGCGACTTCGAGGGAAAAAAGGGGTTTTTCTTTATCCCGGCCGGGGGGAGAAACCGGGGGCAAGGGGGGCGAAGGCCAAAAACTTTTCCCCTGGGGAAGGCTTTTTCCCCTGGGGGCTGGGGGCCCAAACTTTGGATTGGCGTTTTTTCTTGGTCAAAGCCACTATTTGGGGAAACCAGCGAGGAAGAAATTTTGGAAAAAAAATTTCCTATGTAAGGGGGCAAACCCCCCCGGGAATTTTTTGTATGGCTTTTGGGAGACCCCCCCCGGGCGCGGGCCAAATTTAAGGACGGGGGACAACTTATTTTTGGGGGCCATCCCGCGGCCCTTGTTTGGAAATGATGGGAGCCGAGGGAAGGTGACCTGCTGAAGAAACAGGCATTTTTTCAAATTTTGGGATAAAAGGCGGTTGGGGGCCCTTAAAAACGTCTGAAAGGGGCTTGTCCCCCTACTGAAAACTTATGGTGGGGGCTCAAGGTCGGGGGGGGGGAGAAACCAAAACCCGAATGGTTTTTCTAGATAAAAAAAACCAAAACCAAAAAGGCCCAAAACCCCCCCCCTTTAACCAAAAAAAGGTCCCCGGGGGAAAAGGGGGTGGTCCCCAAATTTTTAAAAAGGGGGGGGAATCGGGCCCCCCCCGGAAAGAAAAAAGGGGCCGGGGAAAAATTTTTTGGGGGGGAAGGGGGGGCAACCCAAAAGAGGCAAAAGGACCAGGGTAACAACCCGGGGAAAATGCTTTCCTTCGGGGGGGTTTTGAAAAGCCCCTTTTTTCCAACTTTTTTCCCTTCCCCAAAATTTTTTTCCCCCCTCCCCCCGTTTTCCTAGGAGGTTTTTTTAAAGGCCGGGCCCCCCCGCCATTCCAAAATAAAATTTTTTCAGAAGCGGAAACTTTCCAAAACCTCGTTTAGGAGCTGGGGGGAAAAAAAAGCTCCCGTTATTAGTTAACAGGGATAAAGGTTCTTTTCCGTGGGCTTTTTTTTTGGGGGGAGGGCCCCGAAAGTCTAGCAAGGACAAGTACCCAACCTTTTTTACCACGAAAAAAAAAAAGAAAAACCCCGGGTCCAAATTGGGAAGGGGACTTTTGCGGGTAACCCCCTTTTTTGGGGAAATTTCCCTTTTCCCCTTTAAAAATGTAGAAACCCATAGCCAAGTTCTCAGGTACCCGACCAGGGGGGGGAAAAACCCCGGCCCCACCGGGGGAGGAACCGTCCCGGGGGCCCAACCCCAAAAAAGGGGGGGGAATAGGAGGCAGGGCATTTTGGGGGATTGGGGGGGTGGGGAACGTCGAGGACCCAAGGGTTTCGGGTCTCGAAAAAAGACACTGGCGAAGGGCCCTTTGGGATTGGGGGGGAAAAAGGCCCTTTAAACGCGCGACTTAGAGACCCAGGAGAAAACCCTAAGCACCCCCGGGGAAGGTGGGGCCACCCAAAACCCGCCTAAACCCCGACCCCTTTTCCCAACCCCCCCAACCTTAGGAAATTTGCCCCCCCCGTCTGCCAGGGCGAGCACGGGGAGCCCGGCGAAAGGGGGAAACCCCGTAAAAACCCCCGGGGGGACCCCCCCCCCAAGGCCGGGTGTTTTCCTAGAACCCCCAAGTCCCGCCCTTGGCCCGTTTAAAAACCCCCTCCCCCCCAAATTGTAGGGGAAACCAAGGCCCGGCCGGAAAAAGTCCCGGAACCCCGAAACCCTTTTAAACCTTTGGGGGAAAAAACAAAACCAAATGACAGAGGGAAACGGTAAAGGGGCCCCCCTTACCCCCAAGGGGGGATCACAGGGGGGGCCCTTAATTGCTGGGACAAAACCCGGGGAAACACCAAGAAAATTTTCCATCCCCGAAACCCCCCCAGCCAGGAAAGCAGGAAACCCTGAAAAACCGTGGGGGGGACCCCCCCCGGGCCCCCCCCCGGTTTCCCGCCCCCCCCCAACCCCCCCGGCAAAAGGGGCAAAGGCGAAAGAGGGCTTGGGGCCCCACCTAGGGACGCCCCTACGTACCCTAGGTGCGCCCGTTTTCCCGGACCTAAAGGGGGCAGGGCAGGGTCGCGGGAAAAGGCTTTCACTGCCCCAGTACAGACAAAAGATTCTCCTCACCTTCCCCTTTTTTTTGCCCTTTTAAAACAAGGGGGGGTCTCAACCACTTCCAGCTTTTCCCCGGGCGGCAGGGGAAGAGGGGGGAAAAGAGGCGGCCTTTGAAAAAAACAGGGCCATACGAGGGAAACGGCAGGGTCTAGCCTGTTTTCCCCTTCCCGGGCCGGGGGTTCCTCCGGGGTTCCCCAGAAACGGGGTGGGCAATCCCAGTGGCCAGGGAAAATAAGGTCCCTCAAGGAAGGGGACGGGGAGATCCCCGGGCCCAAAAGGGCATCCTTGACGTGGCCGGGGAGGCCCCCACCTTTAAGTTGGGAGTCAACGCCGCCTTTTATTCCAAAAATAACCGGGAAACCAACGTGCGGAAACGTACGGCATAGTCGCCAAAGGAAAAAAAATTCCCCCTTGGCCCCAGGGTTTTGGGAAGGGTTCTGGGGAAGAAACCCGGCCGGTTCCTCGAATTTCACCCTGAACTTCCGGGGGGAAGGGAAGCCAGGTTTGCTGGACCGGAAACGTCCCCGTCCCCCGAGGGGATACCCGGCCAGGGCTTTTTTCCCGGAAAAAAAAAAACTGATCTCCCAAAAAAAGCCACCTTTAACCCCTTCCGGGGTAGGAAAATTTGGTTCTCCAAATTTAATTTTGAAAATGCAGGAGCATTGGGGTGATAAAGCCCCCCTGCAGGGCCCTTTGGGGGCAACCCCATCAAAATTGGAAGGCATTGACAAATGGGGGCCCTGGGGCCACGGTCGGAAACCGGAAAACCCCAAAAGGGGAACGGGAGCGGGATCTGGGTGCTGGTTCGCCTGGAACTTCTGCATCATGGGAGAGATGGCGACTTGCTGGGGGTTTTTCTTTAGCGAACTGTTGCGACTGCTGGGCCACCCAAAAACGGTTAGGTCAGCGTCGGGGAAAGACAGAGGCACCCTTGGCGGGGAAACCATGGGGGCCCCGGGTCTTTCTTCACTAAACCCCGACGGGAGAAAGTGGATCCCCTGGACCCCGGGAACGATGGTGTTTAAACCCAAAACCCCCCGGGAAAGGGAAAACTAAAATAGGACCCCGGGTTTTACACCCACCCGCCAAAAGCGGGAAGGAAATTCTGCGGCGGGATTTTACCAAAGGCCCTTCCCCCCGACGTGAACTTGGGTTGCGGTGGCAGCCAAAGTATAGCGTGGGGGCCCCCAAACCCTCAGGCCCGGCTCCCATTGGGGGAAAGGGAGAAGGCAGGGCAGGCGGCAAAGGTTCGTGGTCGTGGAACAGGCAGTAGGTCAGGACAGGCGGCAAGATGCGTGGTCGAGGAACGGAAGCTAATGGTACGTGCACGGTAAGTCAGAACAAGGTTTGGAACGCTTTCTCAGTAGGCTAAATGGCACTAAAGATCCAGGCAACAGCCCCAGGAAGGGGCTGGCTTAAATAAGGGCAGTGACCGGCAATAGCCAATTACCGGTGCACTGGCCCTTTCAATTTCACAGAGCCGCCACGCGCGCGCCGGAGATGTCGGGAACGCGCGCGCCGGGAGGCTGGAGCAGAGACAGAGCGCGGCCGGGTACGGAAGAAGGTGCCGGTCCGCCGGGGAGCGTGCCCACCGCCCGACATGCGTGGCGGCGGTGCCGCTCGTGCGGGGACCACGGGTGTGCCCGCGACCCGGGACGGGGGTCGCGGGCCCACCCGTGACAAGTATCAGTTGTCCAGGAGCCGGAACCACCTGCCTGAGGGAACGGAATAGGCAGAGACACAACTGGGACATTGTTTTATCCCTACACTGTCCCTGAAAGGCAACTGTGATATCAATGACTACAGAAAAAGCAGAGCTAGTGCCCTGATAAGGACAACTCCATCAGGAACCTATCCCTCGTACCACTCTGAACCCATATTAAACTCTATAGGGCCACGAACGCGAATAATGACAATTTCTGTACAGCGCTGTATGAGGGGTTTTTATTTTTAAAACTGCATTATATATATATATATATATATATATATATATATATATATATATATATATTATATTAACATATATATTATACACAAAAGGTACAGAAATGTAGATATTTTTGCAAATGTGTTAAACAACAAAAACTGAAATATCACATGGTCTTAAGTATTCAGACCCTTTGCTCAGTATTGAGTAGAAGAACTCTTTTGAGCTACTATAGCCATAAGTCGTCTTGGGAATGATGCAACAAGGATTTGGGGATCCGCCGCCATTCTTCCTTGCAGATCCTCTCCAGTGTCCTCAGGTTGAATGGTGAACGTTGGTGGACGCCATTTTCAAGTCTCTCCAGAGATGCTCAATTGGGTTTAGGTCAGGGCTCTGGCTGGCCAGTCAAGAATGGTCACAGAGTTGTTCTGAAGCCACTGCTTTGTTATTTTAGCTGTGTGCTTAGGGTCATTGTCTTGTCTGAAGAAGACCCTTTGGCCCAGTCTGAGGTCCAAAGCACCATGGAAGAGGTTTTCATCCAGGATATCTCTGTACTTGGCCGCATTAATCTTTCCTTCAATTATAACCAGTCGTCCTTTCCCTGCAACTGAAAACCACCCCCACAGCATGATGCTGCCACCACCATGTTTCACTGTTGGGATTGTATTGGGCAGCTGATGAGCAGCGCCTGGTTTTCTCCACACATACCACTTACAATTAACCAAAAACTTCAATCTTCGTCTCATCAAACCAGCGAATCTTATTTCTCATAGTCTGAGAGTCCATCATGTGTTTTTTGCAAACTGTATGCGGCTTTCATATGTCTTGCACTGAGGAGAGGCTTCTGACGGCACACTCTGCCATAGAGCCCCGACTGGTGGAAGCTGCAGTGATAATTGACTTTGCCGAACTTTCTCCCATCTCCCTACTGCATCTCTGGAGCTCAGCCACAGTGATCTGGGGGTTCTTCTTTACCGCTCTCACCAAGGCTCTTCTCCCATGATTGCTTAGTTTGGCTGGACGGCCAGGTGAAGGAACAGTTGTGGACATCCCAAACTTCTTCCATTTTAGTATTATGGAGGCCACTGTGCTCTTAGGAACCTTGAGTGCTGCAGACATTTTTTGTAACCTAAGATCTGTGTCTTGCCACAATTCTCTCTGAGCTTCTTGGGCAGTTCCTTAGACATTATGATTCTCATGTGCTCTGACATGCACTGTAAGCTCTGTATAGCACTGTAAGCACTGTGTCATTATCCCTTATCACTGTACTCGTTTGACTTATGTAATGTATGTAACCCCCTCGTATGTACAGCGCCCTGGAATCAATGGCGCTTTAAAATAAATAATAATAATAATAATAATAATAATAATATAGACAGGTGTGAACCTTTCCTAATCAAGTCTAATCAGTTGAATTAAATACAGCTGGACTCTAATGAAGGAGTGGAACTATCCCAAGAAAGATCAGAAGGAAATGGACAGCATGTGAGTGAGTGAAACATGAGTGTCACAGCAAAGGGTCTGAATACTTATGACCATGTGATATTTCACATTTGTGTTTTTTTTCTTTCAAGATGGAGTGCAGAGTGTACATTAATGAGCAAAAAATGAACTTTTTGGATCTTACCAAATGGCTGCAATGAAAGAAAGAGTGAAAAATGTAAATGGGTCTAATATTTTCCCGTATCACTCTTTAATTATATATAAAAAAAAAAATATATTTTTATATATAAAAATATTATTTATATATAAAACAAATTATAATATGCCAAATTTTACTTGTTCATCAGGGCATTATCCTTCTTGGGCCAGTTCAATGGTATTTGAGGGCTAATTACCCCCGCAATTACGCCCCCAAATTTCGCCGGGTGACCGGGGGGGGCGGGAGGGGGGACTGAGCAGGGGCCGGCCCCTTGCCCGGCCCCAAAACTTTTTTGCCCCGCGGCCGCTAGTAATTCACATGCATTATATCCCCCCCCGGGCTTTCTATGAGAACGTGAATTCCCCTAATGAAGGGCCGTTTTTCGGCCCTAATGGGCACTTCGGGCGAATTACGGACCCAAATACGGACATTTTAACCGTGTGAAAAAATGGCCTTATTTAACCCCTATATTCCTTTGCCTTTTTGTCACAGATTTCTGCTTTCTAGAAAAAAAAAATCATGAATGTCCAAAAGCCTATAAACCAAAACGTTTCCCTAGAAAATTTTTTGGTAACATATATGCAGCCGCATTATAATATATATATTATATAATATATATATATATATATATTTTATAATATACACAAACACCCAAAGGTAATAATCACACTTTTTTTTAAGTTAAAAAAAATTTTGAAAAAAAAATTTAACAACACTTCAGGAACATTTGCTTTGCATTAATGAAAGAAAATTTCTAATACCAAAGTCATAAAACTCAGAGCCCAATTCATCACTAATTCAGACTTTTTCTGTGATAAGAAAAATCTAGTAGGTGGCGCTGATGCTACCATTTTTATTTAACCCCTGCATATCCTATTGCCTTTTTGTCACAGATTTGCTGCATTTACTAGAAATAGAAAATCATGAATGTGCCTACAAAGCCTATAAACGCACACGTTTCCATAGAAACATTTTTAGGTACACATATATGCAGACAGAATTATATATATATATATATATATATATATATATATATATATATATATATATATATACACATACACCTCAATAGGTATATAATCTACACATTTTTAAGTAAAAAATAACTTGAAAAAAAATTTGAACAACATTTCAGGGACATTTGCTTTGCATTAATTAAAGAAAATTTTAATTCCAAAGTCATAAAACTCGGAGCCCAATTTATCACTAATTCAGACTGTGATAAGAAAAATCTAGTAGGTGGCGCTGATAGGTTACTGCTGTTCAAACACAATGCTCTCAGCACAAGTCTATAGAAAGCAGAGAGGAGGAGGGCGCAGGCAGCAGCAGCAGCACAGGGGAGAAGGAGGTGGAGAGATCTCACACACTGTTACACAGCCTGAAAGCAACAGGCAGGATAAGAAGGGATCTGAGTGCAGGATCCTGGGACCCATCTACCCCTAAGATCCACCCGACCTCATTGGATTGAAGCATCTGCTGCAAGGGGGAGAAGTGAAAGGTGTCACAACTGCTAACAGGATGCACCATGAGGAGATCTCACCCATGCTTAGACCCAGATATGGCTGTAAGTGCATGCAATGCTTCTACCCTTCTCACCTGCAGCTGAGGGCATGGCTGGGGGGCACAAGTCCTGCACAGGACACCCATATACTGATTACTTTCATCATGCATGTGCTGGGGCTCCCTGTGCCTCACCTGTTGTTTTAAAGTCTCATTCAGCCTCATTGTTCTATTATGTTCTTTCACTGGAGCAGCAAGTTTTTTGGAGGGATGTGCAGAGTTGAGCAGCTCCTTTCAGCCATGTGTGAAGCTGTTGGTTTAGCTCAGGAGTTGTGTATGCTCTCAGCAGATCCAGGTGGTTACATTGTGAGTTCACTATGATACAAGGTGTATTTGTTGTTTATTAAACAAGTAATTATTACTCTCTTAACCTGAATGGGCTGAAAACTCAATATTAGCAAGTTCCTATCCCCAGAACTGCTAGAGGAATGTGACTTGATTTGCTGACCTGATTGTGTGGTAAGGTTTGTGGAGGTCAAAGGTTTTAGGAACTTTTGTAACTTTAGTCTTCTGCTTGTTTTCTTGGTAATCTCTGACACAATTCAAGTTTGGGAGTTTTATGTTCACTTTAGTGTTTTCTGCTTTGGGTCACAGGTTCTAGTGTATTTTATGGTACAATTTTAGAGCAGTCTAGTGTTGTTCTTGCCATCAAGAATTCTGTATATCTCAAGGCAATATAGTGGTCACCATTAAGAGTCAGCGGGATTCATTGGGATCGAACATAGCTGTTATGACTTCATTATGAAACCATGGAATAAATGGAGAGGTGAAGAATGTTTCTGCTTAAAAAAAATCACTTACAGTAAATATAAAATTGTGTTCTGCTAATTAGTTGTTAAAACATCTTTATCTGTTACTTGAAAAGCTGTGTGACAGCTGGTATGAGTAATAGCTACTGCAGGGTTTGTCATCCAGCTTTCCCATGCTCCTGAACAGCAAATGTGGCTAGTTGTATACTAATGCAGCCTCAACTCAAATATGGCTAGATTTAGATTCTAAGGTTAGAAAGTTAAGGTCCATCCCCTTACCTCAAGTGTGACTAAGAAGCCTTGAATAGTGTTTTTTAAGATTGACAGAAAAGGACAGCCCAAGGACTTATTCTTTGCCCTATGTGTCATTGAAAAGCCTGCTTGTAACGATTCCTTTCTTATCATGTCATGATCATTTATAAGAATGTTATCAGTTGTCGTCTCACTTTAAGATTGCAGTAAGACAGACAGGCTGATTTAGTGCTATCACAATGCAGTTTGACTTCTGAGTGCGTTGAGTTTCATTCTGAGTGACGCGCTCTTTCATTGTACTTTGACCAGAAATGTTCCATCCCCCTGATTGTAAATGAGCAGACAATTGTCATGCTTGCTGTTGAGTAAAGTTGGGTTCACATCATGTTAATACTCTAGTGTTATGGAAATAAAAATGTGTACATTTACTTATATGGATTGTTGTTTTGCCACATTATATGTCTTTTACTTTGGTATCTGTTTCATGACATTGGCATAATCATTCGTCCTTTTTTTTTTTTTTTTTTGCAAAAATATATACATTACAGTACAATGGTCCCTCAGGTTACAATGGTTTTATCCTGGACATCAAGTGTTATTTCAAGATACAATGTCCCAGACACTGAACCATCCAATTATAATGAACATTTTACCTGTAAAACATCTGTATTAGTGATTGCACATGCAGCAATTTATTAAGATAAGGGTAACGGAGTTGGTCATGTAACCCCCTGGTGCCGGTCTTGTATCTTCAATTGTGTAGCAATTAACGGCTCTCTACAGTACAGTGTGATACTATATGTTCTATACTGCTCTTTACATGAGCAGCTCTTTTAGGCGAGGGCTCCATTTTCTCTTTTTCTTCTACATTGTGTATAAAGTACATGATCCAAAGAAGCTCCTGTCCTCAAAACAGAATTTGATTTCCAGCTTCCAGCCATTCTTTCTGATGTTATGTGTAAGGATGTGCTTTATCTGTATTAGTCATCTGTACAACTTTCTTAATCTTCATTTTTTTTTTTTTTTTATTATGTTGTTGACATTTTGGGGCTTTGGAAGAGATTACTAGTTTCCATAGAGATATGATTTCAACATACAATGGCCTTCTCGGAACCAATCAAAGGGGTTGTCTAACTATGAGGATTGCTTTTTATGTTAAAGATCTTGCGAAAACAAGTCACTTTGCAATATATGTCCATTAACATTATCCTACCTATTCCTAGATATCCCCTCCATAGGCTGCTTCAGCTCCTCAGTTCGCTACAGACCTGTTTGATCCCTCATGATAGGCTGCCAGCGCTGGTTGCTATAGCTACAGACCTGGCTTCTACTGTAGCCCAGTAGAAGCCAGTAAACATGCACCTGAATTCAAAATGAAACCAATAAAACAGAACTAGGGAATGAATTGATGTAGAGAGACAACCCCGTTAATATTGTATGTTAAGGGACCACTGTAAATGTTTATTTTGAAGTGTATTACAATGTAAAATGTATACTAGTGGATGTTTGTAAATATATACATTTCTATCAATTATAAAAAAAATAAACAAACCTAGAAAATCACATTGCAGGGAAAAATGGATGACATATATTTTACAGTAGTATTTATATGCCAAAAACCAGGAGCCTACACCAAAAAAGAAAATTAAAAGGCTTGTACTTCTGTGTTTTGGAACCATTCCTGGGTTTTGAGAAGAAGTCCATTCTGTTTCTCACCTGCACAGCATCACTTCTGGCCAATCATTGTGGGGGGGCTAGTGCAGGGCTCCATTCAAGTGAAGAGCTCTGTTCCCTGCACAATGGGTGGCGAGGAGAGCTGCAGTGAAGAAAAAACTGTAAAGGCACCGCATCCCACTTATTCTGTGGATAGTTGAGGGTTCATGGAAGCAAACCACCATTAGTAAACAATTGATGGCATATACTAGAAATATCACTTTAATAGTAGAAAAGCATCTTTTATAACACTGAACAACACATCAAGCATATGGCACAGACAGTGTCTAGAGCCAGATCTAGGTTGTCATTTCTGTGTAGCTGTCACTTTGATCGTTTCATTGTATTACATTTGGCTGACGACAAATTCTTTCAGAAACCTCAGAAAATTTCCAGAATATATGAAGTTAAAGGGGTTTTCTCAACTGGACCACTGCTCCTTACAAATTAGGTACCCACTGCTGAAACTCTTGATGATCAGTTTGTTTTCATGAGAAGATGAAGGCAACTTAAAATATTCTGGGACAGCCTCCAAAACAGACTGTTTTCAATGGAAGAATGACTTTGCTGGTATACACAATGGTCGACATGCATGAAATCAGTCATTAACATGCCAAATTTCATGCGCATATTAATGGCATAGAATGCGCCTGATTTATTAACCCACTCTACAGCAGGTCATAGGTCAGGCGCATTCTAGTGTTTGGGCGGAATGTCTGGCTCAGGTAAAACACTTTGAAAGTTGTATACCTGCTTCAGCTGTAATGCGGCCAAAAATGCTGTAGCCAAGCTACAAATAAGTAGCTTTGCTACGGTTCTAGTGTGCCCCGCCTCCTGCATGCCCCTCCAGGATCGGGCACATTACAAAGTGCTGCAGGCGCGATGTTTTACCCCGGAGTGGCATGTGGGAGATTTGAAAATGTATGAACGGGGCTGCACCTGATATTGGTCTGAAAAGCCACCAGATATCTGGTGTACCCCCGTTCATACATGTTGCCCAACATATTTTTTCTTTGAACTTTTTTTTCAGTGCTGACAAAGAAAAGATGTTAATTCTTAAGGCAGTTTCAGAACTGTTTATATGGGGAAGATGGCTATAGAAATATATGGAGACCAGAAAAAGCATCCAAACAACATCAAAATAATGTTGATGCAGTTTAGAATCGAATCTGCTCATCCAAACCGTAACAAAACAGCATGTAATCAGTGCCAAAAAACTACATCAAAATCAACATGCAAATCTGTCTAAATGCATCTCTGAACCACCTAAAATAACATGCCCACACTGAAAACCTTTGTCCAAATTCATATCCAAAGCACCTCAAAACCACTTGCAAACAGCGTCCAAAAAACACATCCAAAAAAAACACTGAAAAACCACCTCTGAAAACTGCTTCAAAACCTTAAATTGTAACCTGCACCCCAAAATGACACTTAAAGGGGTTTTGCCATGAAGTAAAATTGACGTGGAAAGCTTGCAAATTAAATGGTAACCATGTTCATTATTAAAAATTCTGCACCGTTTATGTTTTAGCTGCTCCTTTAGTGATCATTGTTTACAGCTCATCTCCAGGGGATACGACCAGGGCTGAGAGTTCCTCAGTTCTGGTCGCACATGCTCAGACATCACCTCTCCTCTCAGGCAGCTACTGAGTGTTCAAACCCCAGGTGCTGTCATTCTACTCCCGTCCTCTATACTCCTTAGTAATTAGTCAAACCGTGCAAATAAATAAAACAGAGAAACCTCAATGAGGTCTGTGCACTGATGAAGAGAAATAAAATCCACAGGTTTGGTTCCTGCAGGGATTTGAACCTTGGACACTTGTGCTGTGAGGCAAAAACTTTACCTGTGAGCTACATTGTAGCTACTCACAGCTCTCTACCTAAACAGACCTTTCTTTGACTACAGAGAGGAAAGGCATGGTGATGTCATCCTGCTGGGTCACATGATATTCAATTCAAACTAATCACACGCACCCTTCTGAACACACAGAGCTGGATGCAGGAGGTATGAAATGGGATTGTGGAAAAACCTCTTTAATGGTGTGGTTTTTAAATAAGAGTTCTGGGCTGTTTTGGTGCTGAAAAAAACTAGTCATGCAAACTTGGCCTTACATGTAATACATGGTCACCCAAAGCTAGCCAGAGTAGAGGACACTTTTAGGTGATTGCCTAATATTTACATACCCTGTAGTGGCACCAGAAGGGCAACTTTTGCTGCTAGGCCTTCTTATGAATTACAGCTTCACAAGGAGAAGGGATTGTAAAAAGTGGACATCCCCTTTAAGAAAAGTGTTTGCTCATGATCACCAGATTACATCTCTCGTTTATTAGAGGTCCTCTGAAAAATGAAGGGAACAAGCTGACTGTTTAGCTCTGGGCAGCTGCTCAACTTTAATGCTCAATATTTCTGGTGGACTCATGCCATTTTTTGTTGAACCACATATCTGCTTTATAACCTTTTAGATTTGATAGCTGTTCTTCTATATTCTGCATACTGCATTACAAAGGGTTTAGGTAGACTACATTGCTGTGTAAAATGCCCAATGCTTTGTAAATCAGTTCTCTTCTTGACAATGAGTTATGTCCCCTGCTGAATGAAATGGCACTTTGTAGATAATAAAGCCTAGTGCTAATGCATATTATGCTCTAGCTTTTCTGTGCTCTGAGATATGTTGATCACGTGGGTTTAACATACTGCACACTCCTTATTGCTGTCATTCTTCTACTTGCATTTTTATGTCCTTGAAAATGCTCTTGACGCTTCTTGGAATATTTATCATTGTAACCAACTTATTATAGTAGTTATAAAAGTCTTTCCTGTACACTTTTCAACTAATAGAAGTTGCAATATCAAGTGCAGCATGGCTATGTTCATACCTGCATTGGAGGTACAATTTCACTCACCTCACGTGACTGAGGCAATCAGTAGTCATGTGTGACATATGCATGTACTTAACCTGTAATTTTAAATCTTTTTTAAAAAAGTAACCCCCACTCCCCAATTAAAGTGGTTGTCCACTTTTTATTTTTTTATTTTTATCATGCTAGTACTAATTTAAAGGGAAAATAAATTCTACTTTCCCCTCAACTCATTATCCTTCCTCTTGTGCTTTCTTCTTGCTCCTTCCAAATGGGAAAGTCACTGCTGCAGCCACTGATTTTGGGGGGTGGAGGGAGGTTTCACTTCTCAAATTTCCCCACCACCATAAAATAAAATAAAAGGCTGTACTTACCTTTTTTATTGCTGGTGTCCCCAGTCAGCCTCTCACTCATGAGAAGAGGTGAATATAACTTGTTTTCCTTTTTAAATTGGTATTAGTATGAAAAAAAACATATTGAGTGAACAAATTCTTTATTTTATAGGTGTTGCATTCAGCTCCTTCGTTACCCAATTATAACTTGGTATGGTCTGTTGGTGTCCATTGTAAAACCGATCTGGCATGTGTTGTGGATTATTTTATAACTGGTATCCACTCAGGAAATGTGAGCAGAACCTTGCTGCTTTAAAGGTGATCAGACCCATGACACGGGGTTCTTGTGTCTACAGCAAACTCTCCTTTGAATATGTATTCCTGGATTAGTAGAGCATGTTTAGTGAAACCGAGATAGAGGTGATGAGCAGCTTTGAGACAGTCATAGTGGCATTTCTATGCCAATGGAACCGTGAATAAGGTTGAAATCAAACATGATGATCTTCTGCACTCACAACTAAGTTAAGATATTCCATAAGCTGTAGGAAACAGAGATAGGACTCTAGTACCACCTCTTGAAATTTTTTTGCCCCTCTTTAGAACAGATCAGGGTGCTGGCTGGGTACGAGGCTTTGGATGTACCTCTAAAGAGGTAAGGTTTCTCCTAAGGGAGAGACACTATAGATGGCGCCACCTACCTGAAGAGGTGGTGCTAGAGTCCTTCCTATCTTCCCTAAAGCTTATTTGACTATATTTTTATTCCAGTGGAGCATTCATGGCTAGTAAGTCTACAGACACCTTTATGGTGCATCTCTCTAAGCCAGTGTTTCTCAACTCCAGTCCTCAAGACCCACCAAAAGGTCATGTTTTCAGGATCTCCCACAGAATGCACTGACTATATACACTCACCGGCCACTTTATTAGGTACACCATGCTAGTAACGGGTTGGACCCCCTTTTGCCTTCAGAACTGCCTCAATTCTTCGTGGCATAGATTCCACAAGGTGTTGCAACGATGCTCAATTGGTACCAAGGGGACCAAAGAGTGCCAAGAAAATATTCATCACACCATGACACCACCACCACCAGCCTGAACCGATGATACAAGGCAGGATGGATCCATGCTTTCATGTTGTTGACGCCAAATTCTGACCCTACCATCCGAATGTCGCAGCAGAAATCGAGACTCATCAGACCAGGCAACGTTTTTCCAATCTTCTACTGTCCAATTTCGATGAGCTTGGGCAAATTGGAGCCTCAGTTTCTGTTCTTAGCTGAAAGGAGTGGCACCCGGTGTGGTCTTCTGCTGCTGTAGCCCATCTGCCTCAAAGTTCGCCGTACTGTGCGTTCAGAGATGCTCTTCTGCCTACCTTGGTTGTAACGGGTGGCTATTTGAGTCACTGTTGCCTTTCTATCAGCTCGAACCAGTCTGCCCATTCTCCTTTGACCTCTGGCATCAACAAGGCATTTCCGCCCACAGGACTGCCGCTCACTGGATGTTTTTTCTTTTTCGGACCATTCTCTGTAAACCCTAGAGATGGTTGTGCGTGAAAATCCCAGGAGATCAGCAGTTTTGAAATACTCAGACCAGCCCTTCTGGCACCAACAACCATGCCACGTTCAAAGGCACTCAAATCACCTTTCTTCCCCATACTGATGCTCGGTTTGAACTGCAGGAGATTGTCTTGACCATGTCTACATGCCTAAATGCACTGAGTTGCCGCCATGTGATTGGCTGATTAGAAATAAGTGTTAACGAGCAGTTGGACAGGTGTACCTAATAAAGTGGCCGGTGAGTGTATATCACTACCACTGCCCAATACATAGAATTTTCATCGGAATGTAAGACTCTGGCTGTTATTTCCTACTATTGGCCATGATTTCCAACAGAGGGCGCTTTTGGCTTCTCAGCCCCTTTCCAATAATACAAGCAAACAAACAGCACCGCTTCACCCTCGATGTAGGTCTCCTTAGCACTCGATTAAAGTTGGGTGTGATCCCCAAGACGTGGCTGGAGCGAAGAGCACGGAGGTGGTCCAGTGATTCAAATGGACTTTTTAGTATACTCTCATGAAATTGTGAATGTCCTCCAGCTCCTTCTTGTAAAAATTCTATACTTTATTTATATAGTTTAAAATTCCATGACAAATGTCAGAGGGAAAGGGTCCTTAATATATTTCTTTTGGGATCTCTTTTCCCTTAGTAATTGGTTTCTATCTTTGTCTGACACTAAACTCTTTGCTCTATCTATGCTGGAGCCTAGGACCCTTTCCCTCTGACATTTGTTACACCTTATAGTAACCAATATAAACAGATAATTAAATTAGTACAAAAAAATCTACCTATCTTATGCCAAGATGATGTTACTTCAGAAATCATTGAACAAGGGATAAAATACATACCTAGAAGAGGTCGATCCCTTGCCACAATGTTGTCCCCGAGTCTGTTTGAGGATACAAATGTAACTAATACATGGCTTTCAATGAAAGGTAACTTTAGGTGTAGAGGTCTACGTTGTAACATGTGCCAGTACACGGGTAATGTAACTGAGTTCTCTGCTAGACAAGGTGAACCCTGTTATAAAATTGATACTTTTATCAACTGTAATACTGAGGCTGTAGTTTATGCATATCCAAGTGTAAAAAGGAATGATGACACCTTATATTATGGTAGTCAGGAAAATCACAATTAGACAGTATTGATAAAAAAAAGGAATTTCATGATACACCTACGAAACATAATTAGAAAACACGGGACTCATATTAAAAGTGAATATACTGGATCATGTCACTAGACCATTTTCTCTAAACTGCTACAAAAATGGAGATAGATTTTTCATCTGTTATCTTTTTCTTTGGTATAGAAAAAGTAAAACTTAATTCTAGAGGGGGTAATCTAAAACATTTGCTTTTGAAACGAGAAGCTTTTTGGATTTTTAAATTAAATGCCAGAGTACCATTTGGCTTGAATTATAGAAACGATCTTTTGTATCATTATTAATCATTGCTTGTCTTTTTGTTCTTAACAGACAACTTTTTTTTTTTTTTTTTCTTTTGCCATATGACGTGTTAGCCAATGTCACTTCCTGTCATGGATATTTAAATTTAGAGTGTATATGTATGTTATTGTGCCATGAGTAAGGGTGCATAACCCGAAATGCGTAGGCTGTTTACAGACTTTTGTCATGGAATTTTAAACTATATAAATAAAGTATAGAATTTTTACAAGAAGGAGCTGGAGGACATTCACACCTTTCCAATAATGCCTTGTGATTGTCACATTTTTGTAATCCAGTGGGACAACTGTTAAAGAGCTGAATTGCTGTGTTGGAATTGTTAACCATAAATTAGTCTGGTTTATTGGAAGTTAAAAATGAAACATCACTGATGGCATTTTATGTCTCTGCCAATCTTTGTACATGGTCATATTTGATGCTGTTGGCCAAGAATACCATTGAATACAATTGCATTCCTGTATCTGGGACCAGTTTAAGTTTTGAGGGCTATGTACGCGGGACTGCTGATAAAACTTTGGCTTTACCCAGAAAGAAACGAGATAGGAAGATTAAACTTTACATTTATTCCAAATACTCTCCACTGATGTCAACACACTTCTTACATCGGTTTTCCAAGTTCTGTAAGATTTGCAAAAAGAACGATTTCGGTTGTACCTCAAACCAGTCATCCGTAGCAGCCATGGCATCAGAAATGGTGTGAAATGTGGTACCCTTGAGTTGTTTCTTCAAGTTTGGAAACAGATGATAGTCGGAGGGAGCTAGATCTGGTGAAAAAGGTGGGTCAACCAGCTGGAAGCCTAGCTTCACCAGTTTTGCTGTGGTCGCTTGTGCAGTGTGAGCAGAGGCGTTGTCTTAGGGGCCGTTTACACGGCACAGGACAAATACCGGCCGGTATTTGTCCTGTTTTGCGCCCGTCCCCACGGCCGCGGGGGACGGCTTTTCTCCGCGATGAGCGGAGAACAGCCCTCCCCCCTCCCATAGACATGCACATATTCCGTCGGGAAACCGGACGGAAGATGGTGCATGTTCTATGTTATGCCACCGGACCGCCGACGACAAAACCGCCGGGCGGAAAACCCGTGCAGTGGGGACTGCTGCACGGGTTTTCCATAGAGCACAATTGTGCTCATTTTCGGCTGGTTTTTCAGGTGGTCTGAAAAACCGCAAACCGGCCGAAAACCCGTGCCGTGGGGACATGGCCTTACAGGAACAAGATTCCTTTGGACAGCTTGTTGCGCCTTTTGGCCTTCAGAGCTGCCTTCAATTGGTCCAAAAGTTCAGTGTAATATCTTGCATTGATGATGGAACCATTTTGAAGGTAGTCCACTAGCATCACGCCCTCCTTATCCCAGAACACAGACGCTGTCACCTTAGTGGCTGGTTTTTGCACCCTGAACTTCTTTGGACAAGGAGAACCACTGTACCTCCACTCTATTGACTGCTCCTTGGTTTCCGGGTCATACAAATAAATCCAGGTCTCATCCATAGTGACCAGTTGATCCAGGAAGTTCTTGTCAGTCCAGAAACTCTGACAAGGACTGGGAAGCTTTCACTCGCAGGCTTTTCTGATCTGTTGTCAAACATTTGGGGACCCACTTTGCAAATAGTTTTTTAAATGTTCATCGATAATGACACAAACATGTTCATGAGAAATCCCCATGATGTCTGCTATTCCTTTAGCTGAAATTCGTAGATTCTCCAGTATGAGGTTGTGCACAGCATTGACGATCTCCCGAACAATCACCACTCTCGGTCGTCCAGGACGTTCCTCATCATTGGTGCTGAAGTGGCCCATTTTAAATTTGGCAAACCAGTACTTAACTGTAGAATGGGCATTGGTCCCCAATGTCTGCAACATATCACCATGAATATTCTTTGTGGACTTTCCTTGCAGAAACAAGAATTTTATCACTCCTCTGCTTTCATTTGCTGTGAATATCGCCTTAGACTCCGCCATTTTGTTTTCCCGCGTGCCTACATCACTGTTGCCATAAGCTTCAAACACAAAATTTTAAAAAGCTATATTAGACAAATAAGGCTTTCATGTGATGTAACATTCATTACCCTAGAAACAAAAAAAAACACAAAGCCAAAGACTTATCAGCAGCCCCTCATATAATGCAATGAGCCTCAAATGTGTTCCTAGAAATAGTTCACCTTCCATACATATGTGCTTACTTGCGTTTATGCTGTGACATGTTCTGTTTTGATAATCATATAAGTTAACCTTTTAGGTTGCACAGCCTCATTAAACCCCATCTATATTCTGTGCAAGAGATTGAAACAAATTCTTCTCCTGTAGTTTGATATTTGCAAGAGGCTTCTCCTGGGAAAACATACTGTATGCATCCGGCTAAAGATTTGCGCAACCCTTACCTTGCAACAGAAGTCGTGTAGTGTCTGCCTGTGATTTGTACACTTGTACTATGATCTAGTGAATTATTTATTAAGTGGATAAGGCAAGTTCTTATTACTTCAGTGCAACATGTTAAGAATTTTCTTTTCCTGCTGTTCAGAATAGATCGTGAGGAAGTGGTTTGGGTGTCACTGACTGAGCTACTGTGACCAATATGTCATACTAAAAAAGAAAAAACAGGTCACCTTCAAAGACTTAAAAAAGTAAATGCATAGTATTCTGAACCTCCCTCTCACTTCTCCAGATGTGTGTTTAACTAAGTATCTATATTACCCATGAAATAACTGAGCTTTGAACACTTTTTTTCTCCGCATTGTGATGTTCCTCTGTTATTACTATTGTAAATGTACAAATTCATTGATTGGTAATTTCCTGTTAAGTTATATGTTTCCAGGAATAACAAATGAATGACTATTGTATGTATGCCAGAGTGCGTGTATACTGGCTGCTACTAAATGGCATGTATACTGACGCTGAGCGTTCTATGAGGTGGTTAGTGTTGGACTGAAATTTCTTTGGCCCACCAGAGGAACTTATAAGGGTTCACCCTCTTATCTATAAAGGACATGTGCAGGGCCACTTTAAAAGTAATCATTACACATGCAAGGTTTAATAGGATACCTGGTAAGTTCTAATAACTTCAGTTAGACCTTTGTGGCCATGAAATATTAGCTGCACATTAGTGTGTCAGAGACTGGATATCATGTAACAGGTGCTAGTGGGATGATGGAGACGGCCTCCACTCCCTACCTAGATGACGTAGTCGCTATTGCCCCTGGTATCTGGAGGATTTAAAGGGAATGTGTCATCAAAAAATGACTCATTGTTTAAGTCCCGTTTTTATGTTAGACACATTTTTTAGGAATTTTTGGTTGTGTTTTTTTGTTGTTGTAATTTTTCAAATTATTTTAAATATTTTTAATCTTAAGTCTTGCAGTTTTCACTTTGGCCACTAGGCCTTGTTTGCACTGCTTTAACAGCAGTCAGAGATGCTTTAAAGTAGCTTCATGCACATAGGAGTCTTAAGACTGACTCAGTCCAATTCACTTCTACAGGAGAGTTTTCTAGTCATGCTCTGTTACCTGGGAAGATATCACTGTGCAGGGAGGTGAAAGGGTGAACTGTGACTAACTCCTCTTGTGACTGGTGGATCCTGTGTTATCTATTCACACTGGCGTCTCCTTTCAGTTTGACCCTCTTTGTGCTGATAATGAGCAGACAACTGAGAATCTTTCTGTACAGAGTAGGAAGTGTCAGACTATTAGGCTTAGTGGCCAAAGTGAAAACTGCAGGACTTAAGAATTATTAAAAAATATTGAAAGTGATATGGAAAATTCTTTAAAAATGTGTTGAACATAAAAATGTGAGTTGAACAATCTCATTTTTGATGACACATTCCCTTTAATGGTGCAGATTTCTGCCGTCCCAGTCATTGTGTATCACTTCTGGTGTCGCCTTATATTGCAGAAGTGCATTTGGCCCCCTTAGGTTGCAGTGCCAGCGACTGTTTCCTCGGCACCCCCTATAATTATGTCCTTGCTATGCCCACTTTGGTTGATGTAGGCACAGCTTCTCTGCCAGTGCCATCCACTGGATATAAATGTACAATTTTCTGAACCACAGAAATAGACATTAATATATTTATGCAGGAAGAGGGTAATCCACTCCAAATTTTAGCTGTAAAAACGGCCTCTGAATAGCAGATATAAATGCAGCTTAAATGATGGTCTGCTAATTCATTTATCAGACCTTGGTCTGTCATGAAGCAAAAAACCTCTGTACAATTTTACCATTAACCCAGATTATTTACAGAGTAATTTTAGATAGAAACATACTTTATTCTGTTAGCGATTTATTCTCCTTTACATGTTGTTGCCAATGCGTACTATTAATTGGCCATTAGTCTAGGATTTCTGGCAGACTGATCACCTATACCTGGTTTGTGTTCACTTCTCCTCTCATGATTATGCATAGAGCACTTGATCTGCCACGGCGGATAATGAGGTAAACATGCCTGAAGAATATTTACACCGTCTTCTCGGTAATCTGTTGGGACTCATGAAAAACAGAAAAGCTTAACAAAAGTACGGAGTATATAAACAGCAGATGTCAATGGCGACATTAAAGCAGCATTTCTCTTTTATGGGCAGGTTTTTATGGTGAATTTGGGGATCCCTTTAGTGTTTGGAGACTGTTTTACGCTTATGATTTGCGTTTGTTTTCGGCATATTTCATCCAGCAACCAGTTTATTATGCACTGCATGATAATCCGACTGGGCCATATTTCCTTTCTAAAGTCTAACCTTCCACTTTTTCATCAGTTTCTGTAATAATGAACTGTCTTACCTGAAAGGAGTTTTTATTAAAAAATGGATAATGGCAGGAAAAAACGGAAGTGATCCTGTGCTTGCATACAAGATTGACTTTAGGGGTGTGTGACCTGTGCATTTACATAGAGCCCATCACATTTCACTATTGATGTGGGTAGTGGAAGGAAGTTGAACAATTCATTCAAGGCCAACCCTGCTTGTATATTAACCAATCTGTGAAACAATAGAGGATAACCAGCTCACCTCTGAAACAGCACAATTGTTAGTCCTCCTTGGGTTCCCGTGCACGATCGATGCTCCAAGTTGCACCAAACATATAGGAAGAAAAGTCCAAATGATTAGCACCGGGCCAATGAAAAAGGAGGAACTTTATTAAAAAAACGGCCAGTACAAATATCGGCATAAAAGCAACAGCATGCAATAGCCTAAAAGGTGGCTTTATTATATACTTCCATTATACTACTGTTTTCTGATCCCACCGCTCTACTGAAATTTTCCTAACTAGCATCACCAATGACCTAGTAACTGCTAAAGCCTCACGCCACTACTCTGTCCTTCTCCTCTAAGACCTGTCCTCAACATTGTTGACCACTCCCTCTTGCTCCAAATTCTCTCATCCATCAGCATCACAGACTTGGCACTTTCCTGGAGCTCCTCATACCTCATTGATCGGATGTTCAGCAGCTCTTACTCTTGCACCACCTCCTCTTGCCCTCTCTCTGTAGGTGTCCCTCAGGGGTTAGTCCTGGGTCCCCTACTCTTCTATATCTACACTTTTGGCCTAGATTAGCTCATAGCATCACATATCTTTAAGTATCACTTGTATGCTGATGACACTGAACTCGAACCCAGGTGTTAACTCTCTAGTCTCCAGGATCCCAGACTGTCTATCATCCATATTAGAATAGTGAAGAAATCAGGCGATACCTTTTAGAGGCTAACTGAGTATATGTGATAGTTAGCTTTCGAGAGGACTAGCTCTCTTCTTCAGACTGATGTTATACAACAAACTGAAAATACAGACTTTTTATACACACAAGACATGGATCTTCAAAGGATCTTAGAATTCTTAAAAATAACAAAATGCAAAATATAGGTACAGCAGTTATTTACAACCTGTCAAGAATTAAACAGTCTGGAAACTTGTGAGGCGTGACGGGAGTGATCAGTAATTATTTCTCTTATCTTTATATGCAATCAGGGGAGATTTGTTGCACTCACAGTTCACACATAGCTTGACATGAAGCTGGCATGAATATTTAACCCATTTTGCAGAGTTTTAAATTTTTGCATTAATTTATATTCCCATTCCTTCCTCTCCCTCAGAGTCTTAAAATCTCCCATTAAGACCGTTACCTGCAAATCTTCCATGGAATGATTTTCTCCAGAGAAATGTGCGGCCACTGGCAGATCAGTTCTGTTGTTAATGGTGAATCTGTGTGAATTCATACGCTGGCTGAGTCTCTGCCCTGTTTCCCCCACATAGAGGCCTGTGGTAGGACATTGCATACACATAATCAGATACACCACATTGCTAGACCTGCAGGAAAATGTCCCCCTAATTCTGTGCACCTGCTGGGACTGTGGGACAGGTACACTGTCAGCGGTGTGGATGTGCCTGCAGGTCTTGCACCTGTTCTGCAGGCAGGGTGAGGTGCCATTTTCAGTTGGGGCCTTCAGAGCGTTCCGGACAATAATGCGCCGCAGGTTTGGTGGTATCGCCTGATTTCTTCACTATTCTACTACTTTTTATGGCTAACACGGTACAGCATTATACTGCTATCATCCATACTTTCCTTCTCTTCCTGTTTCCTAAAACTGAATGTGGAGAAAACTAAATTCTTCTTTGCTCTCCTCCTGTCATCTACTTGCACAAAAGTCTCCAAAACTTCTCCTGTGCATTCCCCCATTCTCTGGAACTCATTATCACAACACATCAGACTCTCCCACACTCTCACTAGCTTCAAAAGCAACTTGAAGACCCATCTCTTTCTTCAGAATAGCCTACAACCTACAATAACCCCTACACCACCCCATACAACATACAATTCCTCACACAACCGTCTCCAAGACTTCTCCCGTGCTTCACCCACACTCTGGAACTCACTGCCCCAACACATCAGACTCTCCTCCACTTTCACCAGCTTCAAAAGCAACCTGAAAACCCATTTCTTCAGGCTTGCCTATAACCTTCACTAACCTTGTCACTACTTCCTCCACAGACATGTCTGCCCCTCACCTCCTGTCTCTTTCCCCTCCTTGTAGATTGTAAGCCCTCGCGGGTAGGGTCCTCTCTCCCTCTGTCGTGCCAATTGTCATTATCACTTATCACTGTATTCGTTTGACCTATGTTTGTAACCCCCTCGAATGTACAGCGCCTTGGAATCAATGGCGCGTTAAAATAAATAATAATAATACACATGTCTGCCCTTCACTCTGTCTCTTTCCTCCTACCTTGTAGAATGTTAGCCTTTGCGGGTTTGGTCCGCTCTCCCTCTGTGTACCGGTATTTAGTCATTTATCAATGTCATTGTACTTTGTCTGATATATTGTATGTATGTAACCCCCTTGAATGTAGAAGGATGTGGAATTAATGGCGCTTTAAAATAATAATAATAATTACCATTTATGAGTGGGGGCAATAGGTAATTGGGGATAGCAATTGCAAGTAAAACACATTACCGATCTAATATTCAGCCAGAATTATCCATTAAATAAACTGTATGTTTTCTTATAGGACCTGTGCAGGCTGTGCGTGGTTCTACAGCACTGACTGACATTCAAGCTCTTCTAGCTCCTAGAAAGACATTGGTGATTGCAGGGGTTGTGAAAAAAATGACACTATCCAAGCAGAGTCTGGTTATAAATGTAAGCTAGATATATCATGAGAGAAAGCTCCTTTGGGGGGGGCGTACTGAAATATTTTTTTTTTTTTTAAAAAAAAAAAAAAAAAAAAAAGAAAGAAAAGAAAGTTGATTCGTAGAAATTCGGCATTCATCTACATTTGCCTGTACAGCTTGGTTCTTTCCATTTTTTTTCTTTGTTTTATTTTGTTATGGTTAAATATTTCTATATGGAAGTAAAAAGTTCCAGAAGCTTATGTGGTATATTGTAAAGGCAATACATAAAGAACGTGTCACCCAGTCAGGGCTTGTGATGAATGTCTATGTGCATTAGACCTATAACCTCCTTCTAGTTTCTGCACGCGTTTTGGATTTTTCCTTAGAAATAGGGTAGTTGGGTGTAACTCTGTATGATGTTGTAGATTGCTAATCCAGTCGTCATTCAAGTTAGTTATAAACGGAAATTAGGGTCAGCATACACAGACCGGGTGTTGGTTTCTTTTGCAGAATATACAAGGAATAAATTGCTTATGAAAATCTCAAAAAGGAATACAGATAGAAAAGTAATATAGATACCAATGTGTATTTTGCCTTTTACATTCGTTTTTAAAGGCTCAGTATTTCCACTGGCCCCTGAATCTTCCACCCTCTGATGAAGGTTTAGCCTTGGTTGGCGGCAGGTCCTTGTCCTCCCTGGGATCACCTGTATGTGTAAATTGTGTCTCTCTGCTTCAGAATTTTAACTGTTAATTTTTAACCAGAGGACGCAAACCTAGTTTAGAAGACCTCCTGACAGGAGGGCCTGGGGCAGGTGCACAGATTGAATGGGTTTGGTTCTGCACCATGTGCATAGATTTCTGCAGCAGAACTGCTGTGTGTAAATTTACCATTATACACACTATTTGTGACACGTTGCATTTAGAAGGGAATTTCTTTCATGGTTAGTGAGCAAAATATTTTAATCAGCGCAGTTATGCCCAAAATTCCAACATATTTATTAATTGCACAAAAAAATAAATTGAGTCTTAACAAGGATCTGTGACATCTCTTGATTTGGTCTATTTTTCTATTCCCTGTGAAATAACAAATCTGGAGCCTCTTCTATTATAGCTCTATCATATTGTTCCTTTTAGAAATGTATTACTGAATCAGTCAGATGGGCGTGGCCATTTCAGTTTTCAAAGGGGTGTGCCCCTGCACACAGTGAATCTGTCAGCACTGATTGGACAATCTCAGACTGTGCAGGGACACACCTCCTCCATTGGTAACACCCAGCTGCCAGATTGGTAGTGAATATTAAGGCGGAATAACAGAGAAACCACACAACATAGAGATCTAGGGAAAGACGCTCCAGAATTGTTTCGTGGCAAACACTAGTATTCATTAAAACCGGTATGTCAAATGAAATCTACATAAACTCGAAAATGGTGGACTCTTTCTTTGACTCCAAAACAATTCTCTTGTTAAAACCAGGCAAAGACCCTTTAAATGTATCTCAATCTTTAGATGCTGCAATAGTTTTCAGCCACCGGTTTCTCGCCTTGGTAAAGGGAATCCCTCCAGCAACCCCTTCTTACTGCACTTCATACATAAATTATCTTCAAGGCATAGAGTATATAACATGAATAAACTTTACTTCATAATAAAAAGACATAGAAAAAGACATAGAAAAAACGTGGTAACGCTATCTTAGTGTAGACAAGGTCTAAAAACCTGGTGCTGATTAGCCCGTTGGCATATGGATAATGTATCCTCGGAATCCTTAATCTCTCTGTGTGGACTCCATTCAGAGCGGACAGTCTCGCTGCCGTACGTGCTGCGACGTTTCGGAAGCTGTTTCTTCCTTCTTCAAGCATGCGCACTACATCCTATGTTCCGTTTAAATACCCTCCCCCGATCACGTGGGCTAAATAACACCAACAATATAAAACATTTAAAAACAATGTAATACAGGCCATAATGCTACCTTCATAAGTAACACCTCAAATTGAAATTTTCATTAAGGCCTTTTGGTGTTAGGGATTCCAACGTGTGGATCCAGAACGCCTCTCGTCTTAAGAGCGTAGGACCCACTTCACACTCGTTTCTGATGTGAACCTCCTCCAGAACACACCATTTGAGATCACTCACCTGGTGTCTGGATTCGTGAAAGTGGCATGCCACTGATGTTTCACCATACCTATTGCCTTCTTGGACCTGTTCTTGCTGCGTCTTCCTTCCAAATGTACGTATTGCTGACTTATGCTCCGTGATTCTTTGTTTAACCTGTCAAAGTCTGTCCTACATATACCCTCCCACAGGGGCATTTGAGTGCATAAATAACGTTCTTACTGTTACAGCTATGATAACCTTTAATATCTATTTGGGTCCCCTTCATAGGGTGCATAAATTTCGATCCTTTTATTATAGCGCTACAGTTGGAACACGCCATACACGGGAATGTACCTTGTTTCATAGCCCTAATCCTCTGTTGTCTAGTTCTTACTTGTGGTGAAATATCAGACCGTATTAGCTCATCTCCTATTGATCTACCCCTTTTAAAGATATATCTCGGGCGCATCCTAAATAAATGGCCATATTTTGCATTTTTCTGTAGTATGTACCAGTGTCGATTAATAGCTCGTTTAACCAACTGTGCTCTCCTTCCATACGTGGTAACCATTGTACATCTATCACTTTCAGGAGTTCTTTTCTTACCTCCCTTCAAAAGTTCTTCCCTATTTATCTTGCAAACTTCATCACTTATCTCCCTCATTTTATCAGGAACATACCCTTTCTCTTCGAATTTCTTTATGATCCTCACTTTTTGTGTGTTATATTTAATGTCATCCGAGCATATCCTCCTTGCTCAGACGAACTGACCCCGGGGTATGCCTGATAGTACCTGAGGGGCATGGCAACTCGCTCTATTTAAAGTATTGTTCCTATCCGTTGGCTTTGTATACAACATGTCTCAAATCTATTGTGTTCATCTATTTTGCTGACCTTAACATCCAAAAACTCAATGTTATTTCTATTCTTTGTTAATGTAAATTTAATTAGCGGGTGGCATTCGTTAATATATTGTACGCACTGTAATAGTTCTTCGTCTGTTCCCCTCCACAACATAAATACATCGTCCACGTATCTTTTCCAAAATATAATATTTGGTTCAAATGCCGAGGAATGTATAAACCTATTTTCAAAAGACCACATATATATATTCGCTACAGAAGGTGCAGCTGGAGACTCCATCGAGATGCCTTGCTGCTGTAAAAAGAATTTCTCCAAATCTGAAATAGTTCTTTTTAATTATAATTTCCAGTAGTGTCATTAAAAATGTCAAATGGGCATTTGATATAGAGGGGTCCAGTGTAAACACATCCCTGACTGCCTCATAAGCCTCCTCATAGGGTATATTCGTGAACAAACTTTTCACATCTAGCGTACACATCCACGTGGTTTCTCTGGTGTTTATAGTCTGTAATACACACAAAAATTGATATTAAAGGTTATCATAGCTGTAACAGTAAGAATGTTATTTATGCACTCAAATGCCCCTGTGGGAGGGTATATGTAGGACAGACTAGTCGACAGGTTAAACAAAGAATCACGGAGTATGAGTCAGCAATACGTACATTTGGAAGGAAGACGCAGCAAGAACAGGTCCAAGAAGGCAATAGGTATGGTGAAACATCAGTGGCACGCCACTTTCACGAATCCAGACACCAGGTGAGTGATCTCAAATGGTGCGTTCTGGAGGAGGTTCACATCAGAAACGAGTGTGAAGTGGGTCCTACGCTCTTAAGACGAGAGGCGTTCTGGATCCACACGTTGGAATCCCTAACACCAAAAGGCCTTAATGAAAATTTCAATTTGAGGTGTTACTTATGAAGGTAGCATTATGGCCTCTATTCCATTGTTTTTAAATGTTTTATATTGTTGGTGTTATTTAGCCCACGTGATCGGGGGAGGGTATTTAAACGGAACATAGGATGTAGTGCGCATGCTTGAAGAAGGAAGAAACAGCTTCCGAAACGTCGAAGCACGTACGGCAGCGAGACTGTCCGCTCTGAATGGAGTCCACACAGAGAGATTGAGGATTCCGAGGATACATTATCCATATGCCAACGGGCTAATCAGCACCAGGTTTTTAGACCTTGTCTACACTAAGATAGCGTTACCATGTTTTTTCTATGTCTTTTTATTATGAAGTAAAGTTTATTCATGTTATATACTCTATGCCTTGAAGATAATTTATGTATGAAGTCCTTTAAATGTATCCTCATATAGGCCAATCTCTCTTTTAAACCAAGACTACAAGTTATTGACGAAAATTATAGCCACTAGAATCCAACAATTCCTCCCCCAGATAATCCATCCCTACCAGGCGGGCTTTGTGTCCAATAGACACTCTACTCGGAATATTAGGGTGGCATCAACGGCCATAATGGCAGCACAACAGCCAGATCATCCAGTAGACATGCTACTCAGCCTTGATGCCGAAAAGGCATTTGACAAAATTGCCTGGCCATTCTTAGATGCCACCCTGATACGGAGAGGATTTGGAATTCAGTTTCTTACTTTCCTGGATACCTTACACTTGAACGCGACAACCTCCTTAATTCTAAATGGTCAGCCGTCCCCACTTATAGATTTATTTAGAGGAACCAAGCAGGGATGCCCTTTATCACCTATATTATTTAATCTTTCGTTAGACCCCCTGCTGTACCACATTTCCCAATCTCCAAAGTTTCCGGGAATCCACCACGGTAACACAGAAATGAAAATAACTGCATACGCGGATGATATTCTTCTAACGATTTCCAATCCAAAGAAAAAATTTCCGGGGACATAGTGCCCTTGGGGGGGTTAGGAATACATGGGAGAGATGGGCAATAGTTTTTTCGGGCCTATACCAATTCACACCAATAGGAAAAAAAGACTCAAATTGGGGTCCTCCTATTTCGGGGAGGCCTTCCTTCAGATCACATTGTAGGGGGGGTATTTTTTTTCGTAACCTTTTTTCAGCGGGTATTAAAATGGGGCCAATCCCCAGGTGTCTTCGGGGAAAATAATACCTGGGAAGATTCATCCTTTCATCTGCCAACTATCCAGGATTTAACCATGAACCAAATAGATGGGGAAACCTATATTTTTAAATCTACAGTTTTTTCTTCAAAGCCCGCCACTACATGGAATAGTGAAATTGGAAGTTTTAACATAAGGGTTCCCTTAATCAATTTCATGGGGGAGAGCCAACCTCCTAACAATGGTAGAAATACCGCGTCTACTTTATCTTTTTCAGATGTTACCAATTTATCTTAAATCTAAGGAAGAAAAACTAATAAACAAAAGCTTCCGTGAATTCATTTGGGGTGGGAAAAGAGCACGTGTCCCCTTTCACATACTGCAGCAACATAAGTTAAATGGAGGCATAGGCTTCCCCAACATAAAACTCTACAACCTAGCAGCACTGGGAAGATACATCCCGGATTGGTTTCAATATACCAATGTCTTCACACTCCCTGGGTTGGACGAATCACAATTGCCCAACATCGCATTGGGGAACTTCTTGCACATACCATACGCATCACTTCCACTGGAGATACGGGAAAATATGCTCATGATGCCAATTTGGCGTGCCTGGCAAAAAATCAGAACTCAAGGGGGGCTTTCTCCTTTCTATTCGCCACACATCACACTCACAAAAAACCCGGAATTCCAATTGGGACATCCGCATGGGACGTTCGCAAGATGGCATGAAGCAGGGTTGAAACATATTAAACAATTTGACAAAACCACGAAAACCCCGCACACACTCCTGACTCTGCCAGAGACCTATCCGAATATCCCCATTCCCTTCTTCAATTATCTGCAAGCCCATAGTTATGTGTCCAAGGTAATTGACCATATCCCCAACAAGGAATGGGACTCACAATTTGATAAAATACTGATACACCCACCATCAAGCCGTGCCCTCCTCTCAAATATTTACCGATATCTTATGGAAGACCTAGACTACACCAAATCTACTACCCAACTGGCCAAATGGGAAAGATCTGATCCCAGCTTAACACCCGAAGTCATTCTCAACGCTACCAAAACTGCATATAAGCTTCTCCCGGTATCGAGATGACACTTAAAATAATGCATAACGCCTACTTGACACCAGTAAAAGGATATCAGATGGGAATTTATAGTTCTAATAACTGATTCAAATGCAAAGCACCGGCAGCGGATATCTTTCACTGCCTGTGGAACTGCAGGGTAATAAGAACATTTTGGCTTAAAATCGCCGATTTCATCAAACAAACAATACAGCCTGACTTTAGCATATCGGCCTCATGGGCTATTTTTGACTCCTCGGACAAAGAGAAAGCACAATCCATGGGTGCCACTCCGGAATCGAGACTCCTCCACATTATTGCGGCTATTGCAAGAAAATCTATCTTGCATTTATGGGTCCAGCCGGCGTGCCCCACAATGGTATTATTCTTAGAGAAATGTATGTTTGTTCTGAAAATGGATTGGGTGGACACAATGCAGCGTAAAGAAAGAAAGGTAAAGCGGTTCTTTGATGTTTGGGGTAAAATAGATAAACTACCACCCACTACCAAAAAGATCTTTAAAGACTGTTTCGGATTCACAGAATGGTATCTTGAGAGACAGCTAGAAGGCCAAGAACCTTTATGGCTCTCGGAACCCACCCATCAACCAGACACCTCAATCCCTGGCACATCAACACTGGGAGCGGAGGTGGACACGTGGTTTGGAGGTGTTGATACGAACATAATCTAAATAAGCAAGTTGCCTGAACACAAGACATCCTCGCAGTTTATGCCATAATACAAACCTTCTTTTTCTTTTCCTGCTACCAAACCACTCCTGGCCAATTGGCCGGTAGTGGAAGGAAAAGTAGCAAATATGAGTTGGGGTGGAGGAGAGATAAGGTTGTGGTGGATGACAGGAGCACCAGTTTTGAAATAGTTTAAAAATAGTTTCAAAAATAACTGGACAAAAAAAAATCATTAAAGTCACTTCAATGATATTAACAATATATATACGTAGATAGAACTAATGAAAAGTTCCTGAATGTTGTTTATTGTCTGTAAACAAATCTTTGTGACAAAAACCATAATGCATTGTTTTTGTTTATGTTGACTTATTTGTCGAAAATCAATAAATACAAGTTGAAAAAAAAAAAAAACGGTATGTCAGGAATGGCCACAGGTCCCCTTTTTTTTTTTTTTATAGAGAAAAATATTTGAGTAACTGATATGCATCATGGTTACTTCTCTGGTAACACCCAAATTGCAAATTCTATTAGCTTCCTGTTATTAGAGTTGTGCTTTGTATAATTTCAACTAGTACTAGTAAATAATTAAATTCCCCATTTAATACAAATTCTTTTGTATCTTCTTTTCAAGCTGTAATCTAAAGGTTTTTAAAAATTCCTCTAAAACCGGCAGTAAACAATTTCCATTTATATCAATGTAATATACTTTTTTCAGTTAATAAAAAAAAAAAAAAAAAAACAACTTACAACATGTTCATTGTATGGCTGTATTCCACGCGGAAGACATGTGGAAATGTACTATTGATGTCAATGGGGATGGCTAAAAACCTTGTGTAAAACATGCCCTAAACATCTGCATGTGTTTTCAAAACCGCATAGAAATGATTGGGACTTGTTTCTGGCTGTAAAACATGAGTAAAGAAATAATCCTAGGGTTAGGTCTACACAGCAGTGATTCACTGTTGGATTTTTAAGCTGGTTCAGTATTTAAAATCCGGATTTTTAAAACCACTGATTTTGCTAAAACTTAGAACATGTTCAATATTCCGGTGGAATCCAGCGTAACATTTGCTATGGAAGTCCTATGAAAAATGACCAGCAAGTATTTGGTTGTTTTTTTGGCACGGAAACACTTCTGAAAACATTTTTTTAATGATGCACTATTGATCCCATCTATAGCCGGTGTATTTACTGCCGATCCTTTTGTCCTTTGGCATTCTTGTCCTTCACTTTGTTCTTTTCCATGGGTAGAAGAGGACGCATCGCCATGTCCCCAAAGCCATACCACCGCATGGACATGGCACCGGTTCAAGTCCAAATCGCCTAGACAGAACCCTATTTCCACACCCCTCCACTGCCCACTCTTTCATCTCAATACCTGCCCACTGGGTACCCTTAATCCTCCCCGTTCCTCAACCACCTCCACCATCTCCCTCCCACTTTTTCTCCCCACCTACCACAAATTTGTTATTTTTTATTTTGGTTCTGAAAAACAGAATAAAAACTGCCTGAAAATCTATGCCCAAACATACGCCCCTAAAAAAATGCAGGCCTTTGTTCAAAATACAAGTCGGACAATGTGGTTTTAGGATTTAGAATCTGACAAGAATTTTATCCTTTGACAAGTGGATGTAGCCTAAATCTGCATGCAATAAAAATGTGAAATGGCAGCATCCAGCGAGTAAATTTTACTCTTGTGGACGTACCCCCTAAACTCTGAGCTGTTCCTCTGTTAATCCTTCTAGAAATGTATCACTGAATCAGACAGTTAATTACCATTCCAGTTTTTAAGGGGTGTGTCCATGCACTCACTATCTTTTTTGGCATTAATTGGACAGTGGCAGGAACTCGCCCTCCCCCCTGTTTGATAACACCCAGCTGACAGATTGGTAATGAATTTCTAGGAGGAATTATAGAGGTATCGCACAACATAGAGATCTAAGGGAAGATGCACCAGAATTATTTCATAGGGAACACTAGTATTTACTAAAATAGACATGTTGCAAGTCCTCTTTAAAGAAGTTGTCTCACTACATTGATCCATCTTCCCTCAGTCCTGTTTTCTTGGTTTCATTTTGAATTCAGGAGCGTGTTTACTGCCTTGTTCTAGGCTGCAGTAGAAGCCAGATCTATAGCAACCAGCGCTGGCAGCCTATCATGAGAGATGGAACAGGTCTGTAGCTATAGCAACCAGAGCAGCTGATGCAGCCCATACAAGAGGGAAAATCTCAGAATAGGTAGGACACTGTCAATGGACATATATTGCAAAGTGACTTGTTTTTGCAAGTTCTTTAACATGAATAGCAATCCTTGTAGTGAGACGACCCCTTTAAGACTGTTCACTTATTTTTTGTCGGGAATGGCTACAGCTCAGCTTTAACATCTCAAGAAAATGTTCTGCATGGGTTAATGAAATGTGTACTTTACCTGCTTAGCTGCTGGAGTGACAGGCTGTGTGCTTTTTCCTGGCCTTTAGAAGCCTTGGCAGTGCAATGTGCTTATCTGAACAGCTCCTTTGAACATTGTTAATGGTTAACTACAAACAAGGACTTGAAATGACAGTCATGTAGTTCTAGTGGGTGCACAGAGCCACAGATGCAGACTGTATTGTTTTCAGCTCCCTGTGTTATGTTCCCTCCAGCTCATCCTCGCCTTGGGATCTCCACAATAATGTACAATACACTTTTAAACAGGAAATGTAAACACTGTGGGAGAAGATTTTTACTTTAAAGCATATCCTACCACTTCCTGCTATGTGAGGCACATGACCTTATCATACAGTTTTCGGCCACATCTTTCCCCCTTGAGACACGGCAGAGTAGAACCAGAATACCTATAAATACACTTGTTTATTCTTTTAGGTTCTTTGGTTTTTCTATAGCATTTGTTGATCTGCACTATATGTGCTGATACTATGCAGGGTACCCTCCTCACTGCTATGATTGTCTAGACCTTCCAGTGATGATGTATTTGTATTCAGGATGCATTTATAGGCCATCCTTATATTGTTCCATGCCATGTTTCAAACACCAATATCTTTAACCACTGTATAATTTGCATATTTAAAATCTGGGCTTGGCTTCTCCTAGAGTGTTCCCTGTTCAGCAACTTCTTTGACGCTCCACAGAATGTTATATTTGTGTGCTGTCTACACACACCAAACGGTGACTTAAAGGGGTTTTGCCTCTTCACAAACTTCATTCTGAGGTCAGCTCGTACATGAGCTCACTACGAGCCGGCCTCCAAGAACAGGGAGATAGCTGCAGTTCTACCTGTTCCCTTTTATGTACACCTATCAGAAAAAAGGTCTACCAAAAAATAATTTAAAATAGAGTAACTTTATTGAATATTACAAAATCTATAAAAAACAAGTAAAAAAATGACAGTGGAACTACACAGATGCGTGGCCACACTATATACCACCAAAATATATTGTTGTCCAATATAAAGGTGGGTAACCCCTAAATATACAATACAATCACAAAGTATACTGTTCTAAATACATAAGATTAAATATCCATGAGTATATACCCAACCTTAGAAAGAGGACGTCACAAGTAACTTCAAAGTAGGCAGATGAGGTAATGGAGGCCCTGGACGAAGCCCACTGCGAAACGCCCGTTGGGGCGCGTGCCTCCATTACCCCATCTGCCTACTTTGAAGTTACTTGTGACGTCCTCTTTCTGAGGTCGGGTATATACTCATGGATATTTAATCTTATGTATTTAGAACAGTATACTTTGTGATTGTATTGTATATTTAGGGGTTACCTGCCTTTATATTGGACAACAATATATTTTGATGGTGTATAATGTGGCCACGCATCTGTGTAGTTCCACTGTCATTTTTTACTTGTTTTTTATGGATTCTGTAATACTTAATAAAGTTATTCTATTTTAAATTATTTTTTGGTAGACCTTTTTTCTGATAGGTGTATATATAGCTACAATAGTTGGTCTTACCTGCATTGTTCTGATATAGCCCTGGTTTTCTTATAGGTGTGCTGTTCATTTTTATAGGAAGATCCAAATATAGCCAAGCATGTGTGGTTGGGTATGTTCAGAACACCCATAGACATGAACAGAGGAGAGCTGCGCTTGTGCAGCCATCTCCCCTGTTCTGAGTCCAGCTGGACGCAAGCTATGAATTCGCCTTTAGAAGGGATTTTGCAAAGTGACAAAACCACTTTAACAGCAATGGGGGAAACTGGGTTATCATGATGTCAATCATGTTAATAATTGCTGTATGTGAAAATATAATCAAACATTGTGTTAAATTGACGTGCTATACATTATAGTGCCCACATAATGGTGCCCCATGTTGCTATATACAACGCTACTACAAAAATGCACTGCAAAAAAAATATGGACCTTAGAAATAAGGTAATGGATTAAAGGGGTTGTCTCACTACAAGGATGGCTTTTTATATTTTAAGATTCTTGCAAAAACAAGTCACTTTGCAATATGTGTCCATTAACAGTGTCCTACCTATTCCTAGATATCCCCTCTCGTATGTGCTGCATCAGCTCCTCAGGTCGCTATAGCTACAGATCTGTTGGATCTCTCCTGATAGGCTGACAGTACTGGTCGCTATAACTACAGACCTGGTGTCCTCAGATGCTCATCATTGCAGGCCAATAGAAGCCAGTAAAGCCAGAAAACACGCCCCTGAATTTCAAAAATGAAACAGAGAAACTAGGACTGAGGTAAGCTGAATCGATGTAGTGAGACAACCCCTTTAAAGGGGTCCATTTGATTACAAAAAGGTAATCTCCTGGTCAGGGATCGTGTAGTGAGAGTAAGGTGCAACATCATAGGCCACTAAGTTGTAGCTTCCTCATAAGTAAAAACTGTTAAGGTTGTTCATTCTATTAAAAAAGCTGTTTGCTGAGCGGAGACGGTTCAAGTTTTTTAAAAAAAAAAAAAACCTTTTTGGGACCTGCTCCATTCCATAACTGTCACTTCTACCAGTGACTTCCCATGTGGTCCCCACTTTGTGTTAACTTATGTTACATTGATGGAGGCCATAGGTCCCTGGCTTTTCATGGTGCCCTCTTCAGTAGACCCCAAAGGCCCATTCTGTTTACCATGTTTTCCTGAACCCGGCAATACGGTTGTTGGCAGGTCAGCCCCTTGTGATGAAGCTAGAGAGCCTTGCATGACAAGCTTATAAATGGAATGAAGATGTTTAAGCTCCATTCAGAGTCAGTGATCTGTAGGTGGTAGTAACAGCGTAGACATTGGACAGAAGATTTTTATGACGCAAAGCTAATCCAAGAATAGCTGCCTCCTACCGATGCTAAGATATATGAACCACACGTATCCTGCCTATAGCCTTGTCAGCAATGTAATAAAAATGGTAATGCAGATATATTAATGCTACTTCAGGTATTTGCTACTTAGAAATTAGAATATTTCTTTTACATTGATGGCAGAATACCTCCCAGCACTGTGGCTCAGTAGTTAGCACAGTTTACCAGGTTCAAATCCCGCCAAGGACAACATCTGTATGGAGTTTATATGTTCTCCCTATGTTTGTGTGGGTTTTTCATGCATTCCCATAAAACACAGGTTAATCTGGAGTTTAGATTGAGACACCAATGGGGGCAAGGACCAATGTGAGTAATGACAAACACTGTGGAACATATTACATCTTTTCTGTCTGTTCTGTTGGCTGAAGTAATAGATCTTGCAAGGGTCTGACCCTTCATAGGACGGAGTCGTGGTAAGTCAGCTACTGAAAAATTACATTTAGGGTACATTCCCACTGCACAGGACAAATACCGGCCGGTTTGCCGGTTGTCCTGTTATTTGCGGCCGTCCCCACGGCCGCGGGGGGATGGCTTTCCTCCGCGATGAGCGGAGAAAAGCCCTCCCCCTTCACATGGAGATGCACAGAGTCCGTCCGAAAACCAGAAGGAAGATTGTGCTATCACAATGTTTTGCGGCCGGACCCGGCGGAAAACGCCTGACGGAACCGGCAGTGGAGACTGCTGCACAGGTTCCATAGAGCACCATTGTCTCATTCGACGGTTTTTCAGGCGTCTGAAAAACCGCAATCCGGTAAACCTGCACGTGGGGGACATGCCCTTATTCACCCAACCATAACTTTGCCCAGGATAGTACCAGCGGTGAATTTAAAACCCTGAACGTGTTCTTTCCATGCTAGTAATGTAAAAATGTAACTTCTAGTTGTAATTGGGTATTGCTAATCAGTGATGTTAGACAATTGTAAGACCCTTTCTATGCTGCATTTGCAGTACCCGTTGTCACACTGGGAAATCTCCCAGTATATAAAGCAAATGTATCTTTACATCCCTATTACCCAACAGAAGCCAAAGTTAATTTTGACCTCTGTTTCTGCAGTATGTGTCGTGGTTTGCTTTATAAAAGATCATACAGAGCTGAGGTAATTCACTGAATTATGAAAAGTGAGCAAAACATATACCATTGGACTCCATGTATAATCCATCCTTCTTAGGTATGTATCAGAGTTATACATTAGGGATTACTCTGACCTATAGCGCTGAGGGAGACTGCAAAATGCAGTGTGAGCAGTTCCTAATATGCAGTATTTGACACAGCCCTATTCTGAGGGTCAGTATAAGAGTGGTTCTTTTTTTTAATAAAAGCATATTTTATTCTTTTTTTTTTTTTAATTCTTGGATAAAAAAAAAAATACATAGTTAATGGATGGGAAATTGGGTTGAGCATTAAAGGGGTTTTCTCTCCTTGCAGATTCAGAGAGCCACAGCCAGCTTTAAACTTACACTTCCTGGTCATGCTGTGGGTGGTTCTATAGCCGTGATTGGCATATCTGCTCTGTTGTTCCTGTTACGTTGACATGATTGCAGGAGGCTCATAATCTGTAGTGCACAAGGCTACAGAGTTCTAAAGGGTGACGGCTTGTCATTTAGTTAGGTAAACAATTGCTAGAGATAAAACTCTGCACAAAGCGACTTGCCATGATCGAACCGACTCCCTGACTGATGGCACCTTGGAACAATGAGAGATAAGAGAGCAGGGAGAGGTGGTTGGTAACCAAAGAAACTTATGTATACAGGTAAGGAGATGAAGAACATTTTTATCTACTACTAAAGTAAAATCAAACCAACAATGTGTTTGATAATAGACTTCATTTACCTTTCCCTATATGTTAAAAGTTAATCATTATAGTGAGAAAACCTCTTTAAGCAAAACTTGTGACCCATGTATTAAACTACTGCTACTGAACACCTAAAAAAAAAACCTCTAATAAAGGTTTTATTAGTAAAATGTAGAATTTTATTTTCATGATCTAGGTTAAAAACAATAAAAATTCAAAAAATGGCAATGCAGTTAAAGAAAAAAGCAATTCCCTTGGTATATTCCACAATAACACCACAAATGTAATGAAAGATATCAGAAAAAAGCACCCTCTAATAATCAATATAGTATAGAATATATAATAGTAAATGCTTACACAACCTGAAAATCGCCTCGACAATGTAGCCGTAAGTAGCACAATCAAGGTGAGTAGGCCAAGAAACACGTTTCCCCAAGGTGTTTTTTGCTTGTGCTTCATCCGGTGGTTAACCCATTTAATATGATAACTGCTATATTATGTTGATTATTTTTGCTTGTGCATTTTTTTTTATATCCCTTTCATTACATTTTGGGGTGTTATTATTATGGAATATACCAAGGGACTCGCCATTTTTCAGTCTGTATTGTTTTTAACGTAGATCATGAATATAAAATTCTATATTTTATTTTGTAGGGATTCTTTGATAGGTGTTTTTTTTTCCATTGGTTGTGATCATTTTTTTGTGGTACTAGCCCTCTATATATCTGGGTGTTCTTTATTTCCTAAAAACTAAGTGAAAGTCCAATTATATTCTCAATGTCGAAATATGGCCAGTTTCCCCCTGTGAGTGTGCTCTCACAATCTGCTGAGGTCACCTTTTGGTTCCGTGAAGAAGACTCCCACTTGCCCTGTCATTGAAGTATCTTCATCAGATACACGTTATCTGGGTGACCATTTTTGTTTGTCTCTTCTGTGTTAACTAAATTGTAGATGGTGATAGAAACCCAGGAAATGGTAAGGACCCAGCAGGAGGCAGGTGAAGTCTCCACAGTCTGCTCTCACTAGATAATCCTTATCAAACAGTAGATTACAGATACTGTTGCAGCCTCCACCCCATTCCAGGCCACCTACTTAACCGTTAGAATGATAATTTTCTTGTGGTTACTACCTTCTTCTTGACAGAAAGCAAAGAATCAACATCAGATAATGAAGACCAAATAAAGAGTTGCATAAAACCTTTAACATTGAGCCTCAGATCCTCCAGTCCTTCAAAATACTAATGGTAGACGAAACCTTAGGCTTCATCTACATGGCAGAATTAGAATGTCATCAGATTCTGCTAGGTCTACACAGCATAGGACAAAAAATCTAAAAGCTTATTTGAGCCTTTAATATTTTGTCACTTTATTTGTCCAAAGCAGCTGGGCTTCCGACACAAGTTTTTTAGGTGTTTTTTTTTTGTTGTTGTTGAGGTTTTTGGGCCGTTTTTTAATTCACATACCTTGTATAAACACCTGGGCAGTTTTTCAGCAGAACTGTCCAAAAACCACACCAAAAAATGCAGAAAGACAGTCAAGTGGTTTACATAGACTTCAATAGTAAATTTTCCTCTGGACTACATTGAATTTTACATGTTCCTAAAACCGCCGGCACCCAAAAATGAGCAGAGAAAAACAACGTGTAGACTACAGGTCGTTTTTTTTGTATTAAAATCTGTGTGGACGTTTTTTGGCTTTTAAGCGTTGTCAAGATACTAAAACCGCTGAAAATCCGACGGGAAACCTCTGCTGTGTAGATATAGCCTTATAGAATCCGACCAGTATTTTATAGTTTTTCGGTTTTTAACCGCACTTTTTTGCATGGATCTTGTGTTTTGATTCTCGGCCGGCTGTTTTCCGGATTATAGAATATGTTCTAAGGCTAGGTTGGGCGTTGGACTAAAAACTCGCTGAAAACCAAATCTTAAAACCGTTCATAAAACTGAGTGGTTTTTTTTTTTTTTTATCCAGTGCATGTCAAACATCCAGCGTTTTTTCAATTGTAAATTTTCTGCTCTGCTCTGTCGTTCTTTGCAACATGTTTCAAAAAAATGACCAGCAGCAAAAATGAGCAGAAAATTGGCGTTCTGCGGAGACTACAGAACATTTTTACTATTAAAGTCTGTGGGACCTGTTTTCAGTCGTTATTTTAGCAGCTTTAGAAAATGAAAAACGACTGAAAATGTATCCAGTGGAGACCTACTTGTAGTCTAAGTTTTTGATCAGATTTGAAATCCGACCTCTGAAAATCTGTGCTGTATGGACTACAGCTCGGATTTTCTATTGCGGTCTAAGGCCATGTTCACACGGCTTATTTCAGAACGTATTTACATCGGATTGCCGATCATAAATACGTTCTCAAAACAGGTGAAAATCAGTTTCAAATAAGTGCCACTAAGTGTGGCACGTATTGGGAACTGATTTCCCGACGGATTCACCATCCCCATTCATTATAGGTGGTGAATCCGTCCGGAATTAATTCACATGCACATTGTTTTTCCGGCCGTTTTGCGGCTGCATTCCGCAGCGGCAATCCGGAACGGAAATAAGTGTCGTCTGAACGACGACACGTATTTCCCATTAAAATCAATGTAAAACGGCCAGTTACTTGTTTGTAACTGGTTTCACAACGGATTTGCGGCCGTAAATACGGCTGCAAATTCGTTGCGAAATAAGCCGTGTGAATATGGCCTTAGGGTATGTTCACACGATGTACTGCGGCGCGGGGGGGGCGGTAGCCCGTCGGCCCCATTGACATTCATTACTTGCGACGTGTATTCGCTGAAAATAACTGACATGTCACTTTACTCCCTGCGTGTACAATACGATTGTGTTGTAAGAGCGAGGAGAAGAGGCGTAATCCATAGTTCTCTGAGGACTATGGATTACCGTAATTTCGGCGTGCATCTCGCCCATATTAGAGCACAAATATGCGGCAAAATGTGCACCGAAATTACGCAGTGTGAACATACCCTAAGGGGATGGTTTACAGTCGGATTTTTTTTACAGATTCTAGATACTGAATCCGACTCTAAAGCAGTGTAGTGTAGATGTAGCCTTCAGTTTGTTTAGTTGGTCATCGATGTCAGAATGTGTTGTGTTGTCCTTGGACATTGTTTTGAGATCCTCTACAGCTTGAATTGGAATAAACCACCTGACTCATCTTATTGTTTCACTGGAGATAAATGATTTTAGTAGCTTGTTTACATGTTTGCCTGAACTCAATATGTATGGATGCTAAGGACGGCTATTAAACAAATTTAGAAAAGAATGGAGGGTTAAGGGTCGATGAACAAGCATTGGCATATTTCAAGAAATCGGTGATAACCCAGATACTAGTTGATTCTTTTGATGGTTGTCCATTAACATGTCAAAAAAACCAAAGCTCTACATAGTTTAATGTGGGAAATTGCCCAGAGTGTTGGGTTATATGCCACCCATACTATGTGTTATGTGCCTAGTAATTTTATATATTCATTCTGTCAAATAATCCTACTGTAAGGAATCCACAGGTGGTGAATCCTCTGGATCACCGCTAGTGATGGTACAAGCCACGCCAGGGAGAGGAGTCTAAGGAGCCTTCCGGTCTTCATTAGAGCCCACCGCAAGGTCTGTTGAACTTGTGCGGCGGTAGACTCCCAGGTTGTTACCCCTGACATTACTAGCCTGTGGTGGCAGCTGGGGTGCAGTGTGGTACAAGATCAACAGGCAGAGATGTGGTCGGGGGCAGGCAGAAAGGTCAGGTAAGGCAGCAGGCAACATGGTCAGGGTAACTGTCAGGTACACGGTATAATTGAAATGGTTATCTCACTCACCAACAGCAACTAATACACACCAATGGATTGGCGCAGTAAGTGCAACAAATAGTCAGTGCCCGGCAATTATCCAATCAGTGGTGCGCTGGGCCTTAAAATTTCACAGAGCCAGCACACAAGGCCTAGGGAACAGGTATGTGCGCTAGCACAGAGCAGAGAACCGCAGTGGAGAAAGGAGCGAGGAGAGGTGAGTAAGATGGTGTTTGGGCAGGGAGCACACGAGCGCGCCCGCAGCTCATGACACGAACATATATTGCAAGTAGTTATCCCTAACTTCCTACTTTACGTTAAACCGGAGACATCATTATGAGAGAAGACTCTACTCCAGCGCTTGTGGTGGTTCGAACATAGTGGGGATCCAAACACCATGAGAAAATGGTAGCATTAAATTTAAAGGATATTTAAGAATCTATTAAAACATCAGAAAATAACTTGCTGTTTCTAAAATCAAGGTTTGATGTTAGACCCTTTCGGTTAGGGTCAGAATCCACTCATTATTTTAAATGGGATTTCATGACAGTTAATATCTCTAGCGTACAACTGAAGGGAGATAATACAGGATCCACCATTAACAATAGGTGATGGTTTCTACTCCCCTTTTCTCATGTGTTAGATCTTGTTCACAGGCAGAATTTTCGCTTATGATGAATGCCACACAACTCTACGCATGTTTAAGGGAGGTGAGGGCCAACCAAGTGTCACTTCAGACCAATCATAACTCTTTACATCAGTGTGGTTGTTAGAGATTGGCAAAACTTACCAAAACATTGAACAGTTGGACATTTGTATTCTAAAGTTGATATGATCTCAGTTAATTTAAAAAGAAATTGAGTAGATTTTATGTTCGTCCTGAAATTTCAACCAAAAGCCAAATATCCCTAACTTTGAGGTGTGTTTATTTATGTATATACACATACACACTGAGCAGCTTTTTGGACATCTGATGAGGGCAGCCCATTTTCTTTTTTCTGGTACATTTGTTTAATGTACCTGACCCGAAGAAGCCCCGGTACCTTCTCCAGACAGCATGCTTCAGCTACTTTAAATAGGATTTAGATCAGGGCTCATAGAAGGCCACTTTTAGAATATTCCAGTACTTTGCTCTTAGTCATTTTTTTTATGTTTTTTGCAGTGTGTTTTGGAGGACCAATGACCTGTGACGGAGATCAAGCTTTTTTACACTGAGCAGCACATTTCGCTCCAGAATGCCTTGATGGTCTTGAGATTTTGTTGAACCCTTCATAAATTCAAGACACACTGTGCCAGATGCAACAAAGCAGCCCTAAAACATAACCAAGTCTCTTCCATGTTTCACAGCAGATGCTTTCTTTTCTTTCTATGCTTTATTTTTGTATCTGTGCACATAGAGCCTATGTGACTTGCCAAAAAAGCTCCAGTTTTGTTTCAAGTCCAAATAAAATTCTCCCAGAATCTTTGTAGTTTGTCATTATGCATTTTGGTAAATTCTGATCCTTTTTTTTTTTTTTTGCCTTTAATGGTGATTTATTTCCATTAAGTCCACTTTGGCAAAGACAGTAAGGCCATGTTCACACGGATTAAAACTTGGGCCGTATTATCGGTCCGTAATACTCGCTGAAGTTTTGGCGCCATTTACGGTTCCGAAACATCGGCCCATTGTCATCTACGTAATGTCACAGTTCTCAGAGAATTGGATACGTTCTCTTCCCCGCCCGGCGAATCCGCCGGGGGGGGGAGATAATTCACCTGTCACTTTCTAGCGGGATACGCCCCACGCTAGCAGTGATAGTCAATGGGCCGGCGAAGTGCCGGGCCCCCTGCTTACTCCCCCGATCCCGCCCCGCCCCCGTCCACACGGCGTAATTGCGGGGCGTAATTACGTCCCGCAATTAAGCCGTGTGAACATAGCCTTAGGGATAGTGCTATCTAACACTGATGTATCTTACCTTTTTAGAGTTCACCCCTAATCTCTTTGGAAGTTATTTTGGGCTATTTGCAAAGATGGATAGTAAAAATGGTAACCAATTTGTCATCAACTTAACTGATATGGCCACTTCCAGAGAAGTTAGCTACAGTTACATAAATGTTTAAACTCCTGAATAATATGTACGACTGTAGTACCAGAAACATCAAGCTGTTTAGAGATGGTTTTATAGCCTTTGCCTTTATTTAATGTTTGCCTATAATTTTCTTTCTAACCTTCTGAAACAACTATCTCCTTAGTTTCCTTTGGTCCATGTTCAGTGTGGTACAAACCATGATACCAAATAGCATAGTGACTACTTTCATACTTTAAATAGACAGACTGACTAATTACACGTTTGACTAATTACACCTATTACGCTAATTACATACCACACCTTCATTTATCTTTTTTTTTTTTTTTTTTTTTCAGTTGAGCCACAATTAAATTGCAATGTTTGTTTTTTATTAGTTAATTTTCAGTAAATTTCTATGTCTTATGTATTTTGTCAGTTTGTAGGTTTTTTTTTTCGGTGACCATTGTAGGTTTTTCTTTTTTAATGGAAGGCTACCAACAATTTTTTCCACTTGTTTACTTTGCATGTTAATCTTGGCTAAATGTGAAGGAAAGAGTTGATTTAAGTTGCTACATCTGTACATGTGTAGGCAGCTTTAGAGCCTATCTGTAATATGCCTAATTTTACCTTCATTTGCTTATGTCAGCCTGTGCTCAAATGCTATGGTTGAGAATGCCAGATGATGGCTATCTTTCAACTAAACCTTTTCCTATAATGGAAAACTATCAGCTAAAATCCTGATACATGCACTCGGAGGTCTTGCTGTGGCCTATGGCTCGGTCTCACCAATTTGGAAACCTGGTCACTTCTGTGTCTAGTTCATTATATCTTCCGTTGCAGAAAATAATCCCCTTTGGCCGGACATAAGACAAGTTTTCAACGAAGTTCTTGATTAGGTGTAAGAACATGTTCTTCAGTTCGGACCATATCGTACTGTGTGACTTTTTACCTTGTACAGTGATGACTCATATATCATGTTTCTGATCTTTACATGAATTGTGCTTCACATTTTCTGCGCCAATTATATCTTAGAAGCCTTGATATACCAAAAGAGGTTTTGGCCCTTGAACAGTTTAATGTCAAACCAGCTTGCATCATTTAAAACCAACAGGGATTACCTATCTGGGCAGCAAGAACCAAGATTACAAAAGGACCTCAAAGTACAAAGTACTTTTTAACTAGTGTTAAAAACCCATACAATATAAAGAGAGCAGAATGTTTGTAATGTAATAATGTCCTTACTGAATTTGACTGTAGTTATTGGTCGGCTCCCATTCATTAATGTTGTCTGAGATTTAAATTAAAAAAGAAAAAAGCCAGTGGACAGAGCTGTTTTAATATTATAAAAAACTGTACTGCCCACGAGAGCTGCTGCCAGTCCAGCAGCATTACTGTTCATGTTTCCTGCTGGTTTCTACCGATGACCTTCCAACCATGGTTCACATAATGTTGTAGCTAATTGCTGCCTTTAACACTCCCTGCCTGCGTGTTAGGCTCTGTCTACACTGCAGTGGACAAGAAACGACCTGAAAACGAATGACTAAAATCGTTCATGAAGCGGAGTTTTCTGTCCACTGCCTGTCAAAAGCAGCTGAAAAAACGGCCGTTTTTGGCGTGTTTTTTTACAAGCGTTTTTTGCTTGTCTTTAAGCCTGTTTTTTTTTTTTAATGTATGCATAATTTAAGGCATTGGATGTAACTCCGCCCTACAAAAAGGGTAAATAAAGCACATCATTGCATTTATATGTCATCTTGTAGTCGTTTTACGGATTTTAGCGCTAATAAAGTTATCTTGTCGCCAAAAATAAGTTTTTTTTTACGGATTTTGGCCCTATAGTCTATTTTTTTTTACAGATTTTGGTGCAGAGATATGCATTTTTATGGATTTTGGCGCTAATAAAGTTATCTCACGTTTGGCGCAAAAAGTACGTTTTTTTTTACGGATATTGGTGCTAAGATCTGCATTTTTACGCATTTTGCCGCTAGTAAAGTTATTTTGCGTTTGTCGCCAAAAATATAAGTTTTTACGGATTTTGGCCCTAAAGTCCATTTTTTTTTTTTTTAACGGATTTTGGTGCTAAGATCAGCATTTTTACGGATTTTGGCACTAATAAAGCTAACTTGCTTTTGTCGCCAAAAATAATTTTTATTTTTTTTTTTTTTAATGAATTTTGTCCCTAAAGTCCATTTTTAACAGATTTTTGTGCTAAGATCTGCATTTTTATGGATTTTTGCGCTAATAAAGTTCTGTCTTCTGATGCCAAAAATATTTTTTTTTTTAAGTTTTTGCACAAGAATCCATTTTTTTATGGATTTTGGCACTAAAATACTTTTCTTAACATTTTGGTGCTTATAAAGTTATGAAAAGGATTGTAGCGTAAAAAAAAAGTTCGTAATAAAAAGTATTTTTATCGTCAGAAGCGAGAACTTTATTAGCGCCAAAATATGTTAAGAAAAGGATTTTAGCACCAAAATCCACAAAAAAATGGATTCTGACGCCAAAATCCATAAAAAAACTTATTTTTAGCTAAAAATATATGAATTGTGCAAAAATCGTTAGCGGCCAAAGCATGATCATTTTATTACAAAAGGTACAAAAAAGGACTCATCAGACACTTGTATGCAGATTTGATAAGATATAACTTTTGTTACACCCACTATAGGTGGGACTTGGGTCTCCTGGGAGGGTTTTCATTGAAAAATCGCGGCAAAAAACGCGCCAAAAGACATCCAGTGCTTTACATAGACTCCAGTAGTAAATTTTCCTTTCTGCTCTGCCGTTTTTTAGAGCATGTTGCAAAGACGACCAGTAAAAAAAAAAACGAGCAGAAAAAAGCTCAGTGTAGACAGCAGGATGTTTTTACAATATAAGTCTATGGGAGATGATTACAGTCGTTTTTCCAGCGTTCTTAGAAAAAGAAAAACGCTGAAAAAATGGACGTTTTTCTGTGCACTGTAGACATAGCCTGAGGCTTTGTTCACACTGCTTAATTGCGCCGCTAGTAAATGACCTGTCACTTCTCTCCCTGCTTGGTGGATTCTCCAAGCGAGGAGAGGAGACGTAATCCATAGTTCTCTGAGAACTGTGGATTACCGTAATGACTGGGACGTATTTCAACCTGTAATTCGCGCAGTACGCCGCAAATTATGGGCTGAAATACATGCCCAAATAAGCCATGTGAACATGGCCTTAGAGTACAGATTTTTTGGTTGTGGTTGTTTTTTCTTTTTTGTTTTTTTTTATTTTACAACAGTCCAACCACAGTCTCTTTTGACAAGAATTTTGGACAACCCTTTTAATTTTGCCTTACTAAATGTAGGAAGATCCTGGTCTCGGAAATAGGAACTTCTAGGTAACACGTCTTTAAAAACTTGAATCGACTAGCTTTTTTTTTTTTTTTTCCTCTCTACAGCCTGAATTTTAAGATTTAAGAAAAAGGAATTTTATGAGGTTTTATTGTCATCCCACCTGTGATGGTGATGAAATGAATTGTGAGAAGTGATCTCTACAGAACAGGACGTGTCCGACTATAATGAGACTTATTGTGAAAATTGCAAGGTTTCAGTGACCTGTAAAGTGATAAAAATGTAACAGCAGTCATTTTGTGACTATACATGATCTTAAAGCACTCAAAATGTTCTGTGGAATAACTACTGTAGTAGAACTAACACTTGTCCTCCTAGAATGGGCAATAAGAAGAGAGGAGACTACATCTGTTGGTAAAGATCAGCCGAGGTGTACATTACTAATTGAAAACAATTTTATAAACACTAAAGCAATGTGGAATCCTTGATGTTTTACTGAAACCACCATGTTTTTTTTTCTTTTGTAACGCTCTCATTATCACTATAGCCAGTATAAGAACCTGTGTGGATTCCAACCACTAGATGAAGGTTGGAATTTATGACCATCAGAAGACGGAATATGGATATATCTATAAATGTATGATTTTGGATGATTTTGTTTTCATTTCTATTCACAAGTTAACCACATAGCAGACAACTGGTATGGAGCTTTTGTGGCTGTTTGTCTCATGATAGTCTGGCTGCAGAACTTGTTCCTTAGGGCAACAAAAATCTAGGACCCGAGAGTGATCCGCAGATTCAAAGTACTAACAGACGACCATTCACACACCTTCTATGCATGAGGGGTGAGACTACCTTAATATCAACCTGCACAAAAGTACATATATTTTATATAGGTTGTCAATTATACAGTTAATTATATTGCACCTTGGTGGCGTAACAGTCTATCGGTGATGCCACTACTATTCGATTCCTAGTGCAGAGGTGCAAAGTGCTAATAGGTGACCAATCACACACCTTTTATACATGAGGGGAGTGACTACCTTTAATTCTTGTGCAGGTATGATATTTTTTATATAGGGCGTCAATCATACAGTTGGGTATATTGCACTGTGCTGGTGTAACATCCTGTGCAGGTATGATATTAATGTAGCCACTCCCCTCATGTATAGAAGGTGTGTGAGTGGTCCGCTATTAGTACTTTGCATCTGTGGAAGCCTCCCATATGGCATTGTGGCTGCCTGAGTCCTATTGGGAACTGGTTTCTGATCTGCCTGGGAATCAGTAGGTAAACCTCCATTTTTCTGTGACTTATATTTAATTTTCCTATTTTTTCTGTGATGACTTGTGATTGTGCCGTAAACATGTTGATTTATGCTGAATCCAGATACTTTGGCTAGATCAGTTAAAGGTGTTGTCTCACTACAGGGATTGCTTTTTATGTTAAAGATCTTGCAAAAAACAAGTCATTGTCCATTAACAGTATCCTACCTATTCCTAGATATCCCCTCTTGTATGGCTTGCATCAGCTTCTCAGGTCGCTATAGCTACAGACCTGTTCAATCTCTCATGATTGACTGCCAGCACTGGTTGCTATAGCTACAGACTGGCTTCTTCTACAGCCTAGTGAAAGCCAGTAAACACGCCCCTGAATTCAAAATGAAACCAAGAAAACAGGACTGTGGTAAGATGAATCAATGTAATGAGACAACCCCTTTAATTATGTTTGTCTACTAATCTTGACCATAGTGAAAGCTAGCCGAAGACTGGCGTCTCATAGGTGAATATATTTGCTATACGAATCTATATTTTTGTAGCTTCTCCTTTACCACACTGTTTAGTAAGAAAGGGTGATAATTCCTTTTCAAGAATTGTACTTTGGAAATGAGCTGTCAGCGGTCATGTTTTCTGGTATAGAGCATTGTTGAATGTCAGTTGATGCAAGGAATTTCTTGGCATGGGACACGGGTGACCTATATAGCAAGTTGGAAAAGTGGGATGAGAACATTAAGCCAGTTTTTTCCAATACTCGCTGCTGGGCCTCCGTGTGATACAAGTTAACCTCACAGTGGGAGATTCATAAAGCCGTTACACATAAACTATATAGAATTACACTGGGATTACTACAATTGTCAGGTTAAAGAATATATACTAACTACATTATTCATACAATTGGTATTATCTCCCGAGGGAACCCCATATTCGCTTACAAGGTGGATATTTAGCACTACCACAATTTGATCTTTGTCCTTTCTAGGTTGGAGCTCTGTATTGTGAGTAATGTTTTATTTGTACTACAGTGAGTTAGCTCAAGGAGGGAACATATTAGTAGATGTGTATCACTGCCAAGTAAAGCAACTTTTCCATGAATGCACTGGATCTTATCTGAAAATGAAGAAGTTACAACATCACGGTGAGAATGCGGCATAAGTAATAAAATATGTCCAGTAAGGATGTGCTTTAAATGAGAAAACTTCAAAGGCAATAAAGTATGTTACATCGAAAGGTAACTCAGAATGTTGATACTGGGCACAATCCACTTAGATTATCATTACCACCTTGCTAGCTTGGCAGAAATCTTCTAATGGTAAAATATTCTACGATGCAAACAGAGTTGCTTCCATAGAAACTCAATGTGGTCGCTGTTTGAAGTGGATCCATATAGGTGTCCTCTATTGGTCGGAAATAGTTTTTTTTAATTATTAGTGTTAGATGATTATGGGTACATAAACGCCAAAAAAGGAGATATTGGTCTTAAAACTTTCACTATATTCAAATAAAAAAAATAAATAAAATATATTAAACTATTATTTTTTATATTTGGATATAGTTAAAGTTAATTTAAGACCAATATCTCCTTTTTTGGCGTTTATCTTTGTGGTCAGGAGGGTTTCTATTGTGTCAGCACATCACTGGTGAGTGGCCTTTTGTGTTAAAGGGTTATGGGTACAACCTATAACCATTAGTTAATCTGTTATTGCCTAGCCCCTTTTGTCCCTTAGGGGTCACTGTTAAAAGCTTATTGACAATCACTATGGGGGTTACCGGAACACTGAACTAAACTGATTAGTGTCTCATGGCTACTGCAAGACACGAGTTTAGGGGTCTACCACACTTTTGTGTCCAATGCAGAAACTGTATGCATTCAGAAAATAGGACAAACACAGTCCAATTTGAACTATGTTTGTTTTTATACAACTCTATGGCCCATCACAGCCCCAGCATAGGATCAGTCCTGATAAATCCCTCATGATAGCCCAACATATACCATGAATGGGGAGCACAAACGTGATGTAAATGGTACATATTTTGACCACCAGACCAGAGATTGCTTTACTGTGTAAACCTCAAGTCAGTTTTACTTGTGTTGAGGACTTCCTGTGAAGTACAGGATTATATTCGTGTCTATCAAGTAACTCCTAGCAGCTCTTTAACTCCTCGCCTACCCACCAAACTCTACCCTCTCTGTTCTTATGAATCTTTGCAATGCATAGAGTATTGCAGAAGTTATTATTTTTAATTTGAAAATATATGAAAGCAGTGATATAGTAGGGAGGGTCCATACAATGACTAGTCTTAGGGCGCGTCATCACAGCACAGGACAAATACCTGTTGGTTTATCCGACCGATATTTGTCCGGTTTTTGTGCCGTGCACATGACCACAGGGGGTGGCTTTTCTCTGCGATTAGAGGAGAAAATCCCTCCTCCCTCATATTCACTTATTCAGATTCCAAAGGAAGAATGAACATGCACAATGTTGTTCGGGCTGCCGTTGGTTTGAAAAACCGCCGGGCAGAAAACCCATGCAGTGGGGACTGCTGCACGGGTTTTCCATAGCGGCCCGTGTAAAAGTTTGTGGCCGGTTTTTCAGATGGTTTGCAGCCCTGTTCTCTCAATGTATGACCAAGCGCACTCCAAAATTAGCTGCAATATGCGGCGCCTGTGGCACTTTGTAATGCGCCTAAGATGTGGTGGCGTTCTAGAAAGCGTATCTCACCACAACCGCAAAACTAGGCTCATTACTGTTGGAACAGGTAGACCAAGTTAAAAGTGGTTTCCCGGAGTATGAGTTGTCGTAGTTGAACTAGAATGCGCCAAATCTATGACCCGCAGTAGAACAGGTTCATACATTCTGGCACATTCTACATTGCTTTAACCCCTTAAGCCGAACACCTGAAAAGTAGTTAATGACCAGAATATTTTTTTAGTTATTGCCTCCTTGCGTTTCAACAGTTGTAACTATTTTATTTTTTCAATGACGCAGTTGTATGAGGCCTCGTTTTATTCGAGACAAGTTGTACTTTATGGGGGAATAGTTTAAGTTCACTTATAATTGCAGTATTTTTTTTTTTTTTTACACCATTCACATTTCACACTTAATAACTTGTTAGAATAATTCTACAGGTTATTACGGTCGTGTGGATACCTAATGTGTAGGTTTTTTTGTGTGTAATTTATGCACAATTATTTATTAAATATTTTTATTTTTTTTATTTTTTTTAATTTTTTACTCCCATGAAGGGAGAACTGTTTTCCATTTTTTTTTTTATACTTAGTAATGTATTCATATATGCTAATACATTCTAATCTGTGTCACTTTGACACAGGCAGTGATCTGGACGGCACACAGTGTGTCCTTGTCACTGGCTTAGTACACAGGCAGCTCTGGGGCCACTCTAGGTCCCCAGGGCTGACTGTGCAGCCATTCGCCGGGCTCTGTCGGGTCACCGGGTGATCCGATCACCCGACAGAGCAGGGGAAACCCTATGATTGCGCTGCGGTAACGTACTGCCGCAATCAAAGGGTTAAAGCATCAGGTTGCGGAGGTTTCCTCCGCACTCTGGTGCTTGCAGGAGATGCTCTTGGATCAGGGCTGTATAGTACAGCCCTGATCTCAGTGCAATTGCGGCGCTCGGAGCCGCAAACTCCGATGTCTGCAGCGACACCAAAAGACGTCGCTGCAGACGAACGACCCGCACCGGCCGACGTCTAAAGACGGTGCGCAGTCGTTAAGAAGTTAAAGCTATTTAGAACTGGTCTCTATGCACCTAGATCATACATGTCACCCTTAATGTCTTTAATTACTGCATACTGCCATAGATTGAACTCCATAATAATGCAGTATGCAATTAACAAACTCCAGTGCCTGTGTAGTCTGTGTGTATAGTGATATAATTTAACAGTCAGACACTAATCATCTACTTTGTAAATTGTTTTTATTGAAAGACCTGTTTAATTATGTTCATCTTGAAAATCCATAAAAATCTGTGACCTAGAATTCCCAATCCTTTGTGCAATGGTATATTTGCACCAGGTTCATACCTATAGGTGGTAACCAGGGAGTAGTTGCACCTGCTGTAGAAATGGTACGTTTACTGGCCTGTTACAGATTTTAGAATAGGCCTCAGAAGCCTTAATCCATTTTGGCACATTTCTAATATCTATAATTTACCTGATCCTTTTTATTATTTTTCTCTTACGCCACATTTCCATTGCAATGAAGTATTCACCAGATTTGCCTTCTTTACCAATTTCTTAAGAAAAAACACTTGCAAAAATTCACACTCCGGTAGGAACCAAAAGCAAATCTAATTATTGTCGTTTTTTTGCTTTTTAATGTTTTCCAATAGACCTTCTACTGATAGTTGGTACTTTTCGGTGTCCATTCCACTTTCACATAATTACTCTGTTAGCCTCTGAGATCAACTCGTTTACTCAGTAAATCATTTTGTTAATTAAAAATGTTGTAATTGAAGTACCCGCTTGTTATCTTTTAGAAATGCCAGATAATAAAAATAACTACGTGTAGTATTGCGAGAAAATCAGCATGCAAAACGGGCTCGGCCGTTTCCATGGAAATCCTAATAAGCTGGTCTAGACCTCAGCCGACGACTGGGATTCTCGTACTTCTGTGCACTGTTTTGAGCAAAGCTCCAAGTTCACACTAAAGAATGTTTGGAAACTTTTATCCTAATTTTCATCAAACTGTAACTATCTGCAGAGAAGCAATGATGGGTGTTAAGGGAGCACATTGTGTGACTGTTCATCTTGAGGTGTTGGGGGGGGGAGAGGGGGGAACAGATTTTCCCAACTTTCACACTTCATCTTGTTTTTAATAGAACCCTATTAAAGTTCTCTTCCGTTCCTTTATTTCTCATGCTATACGTCTTCTATTTTTTATGCAGTGACTCTTGATGATTTCTTTTGTCTCCTAATGGCTTTTTCTTTGCTGAAGCTGCTATCTCACAATTTCTACTTACAATCCGAAGCAGTGGTCCCTAACTATGCGTGACTCGGCATAAGAATGATGATTATATTTACCAGCAATGAACATTCATTTGTAAAATGCTGAGAAATATAAATAGAGATGATGATGATAATTATTATTTTGGACATATCCTAACGATAGTTCCAAATTGGATTGTATAAGTAGAGTGCCAAATTTTACACTGTATTGTAAATCGGCAAATGTTACCAGAATTGTGACTTCTTATTTCTTCATAATTACAATGTCTCTCCCGTATATTTGGGTTGAATGTGGCTCCTGTCCAGGACTCGTATGATTGATCACAAGGTATAAAAGGTTGTGAGTACCTCTGCTCTGGTTGGGTTTTTTAATTGGCATGTAAGATTTTTGTTGGCCTGTTCTTGTGTCTTCAACTAAGATTCTTTATGTATAAGGTGTCAGTGTCAAAATGGGGTGCCTGAGGTCTATCTTTGGAGTCAATTCTTAGACAGCTTCTGTACAAGACTGCTCATGACTCTTGCACTCTTCCTCTTGTTTCCTGCCTTTCTTTCTCTGCCTTTCTCTTAGAAAAGTGGCCCCAGGCCTGCCATGCACCCGTTTGGGCCAGCCTGAGCCTATATGGTGCTAATATGATGGTCCCTCAACATCTGCCTTTGGGAGAAATTAATCGCCTCAGGTTTTCACCAGTCCCTGTGGATAATATGCAATTCCTAACAGACACCTAATCCAAGATGAGTCATTTGAAGTTTCTAAAGGTACACATACACATTGAATGCTTGTCTGGCTGCCAGCTATTTCTCCTGTATCCCCCCCCACTTACATGCAAGTTTGACTCAGCCGAGTTTACATGTGTTGTCAACGAAAGAGTAGAGAAAGTTGCTGCTTGACATCTCTGGTGGTGGCTTATCTCTAAGGAAAATTAAAGGATGGAGTGTATAACCTGCCTGATTATTATTATTCCCAACATCTTTCAGGAGAGAGACACTAGGTCCCCATGCACAGTGGACAGTTGCCCATGCACAACATACAGCACTATTTTCCCGGTCTGTCAAATCTAATGCGACTACCAGCAGTGACCTCCAACTAGAGAAATAACCAGAGGTGTTAGGGACTTATGTTATTTTCTTATGGCAGGAAACCGAAACAACATTACAAGTATAAATTCTAGGTATTGAAAATAGTGCTTGCAAAAACGATAGATGCAGCGATGATAGCTATGATTAAGGGTGCGATCACACCCGAAACGCGTAAGCTAACGCCGATGTTTTGAGGTGACGTTGCACATGGGAACGCTTGTAAGTTTTAATTTTTCCTAATAAAAGGACTTAAGTTTTATTATAATTCCATTGGTGGTTTTCGCTGCATCTATCGTGTTTGCAAGTACCGTTTGGATTACGCCCTGGGCTCGGGGTATATGCGTGCTGACCAAACCACTGAAGCTGGACTATGTTGGGGTGAGCTGACCCGTTGCTTTTCTCTAGCTGTATTGAAAATAGTGCCATGTTTCAGAGAACCCGCATAGCAGTACTACATCGCAGAATGCCACCAATCTATTATTCCCTACAAAAAGTAAATCTGCATTGTTCTTGCTCCTGAGTGGGTCTCCTTAATTTCCAGGCCCCAACTGCTATGGTTATAGTTCCATACATGCCTCCAACAATATTGTGAACATAGACATGATGGGGTTTTCTGCTTTTGTGTTATATAGTATTTTAAACATACTTTGGGGGAATTTATGTCATGTACAGCAGGAAACCTCAATAACAAGCCTAATTTGTGATTGAGGTTTGCATTGGCTTCCATAGTTTATCTGGAATGAGCCTTTTACTGTAATTTATTCTAGACTTTGGAGTAGATCACAGCAAAAAAACTTTGTCCATTAAGAGCTGGTGTAGACCTCATTTTCTGGTGCATGGACACCCTAATGTATTAGGAAGGATTTCAGAAGGGAAAAATAAGTACTAGCTGATTTATATAAATCACCATATGACAGCACATGGATTACCTACAACTCTAGTGTATGGAGTCAGAGACTCAATGTGCCAGCATATGGAGTTTAACACTCCAGCCTAACAACAACATTATAAGTTGTCTCCAGATGTGTCTGAAATGACTTAAATTGTCCCAAAGTATGGAGAACTTTACAAGTCCCAATAGTGGTGTAATTTCCATTTTATGGAGTGTGACCAGTGATTTGTATTTATACTGGAAGATATACTGTATGATAGGAGGGTGTCATTCATGATATACTGTATACTTGCTTTAGGCTATGTTTTTAATCTGACCTGCCTGTCCTCCTGGACAATTATTTTCCCTGCTCAGAAAAATAAAACTTTCAGTTTTAGAAGTCTCCTGACAAATTCCATGTTTACAGTGTTGGAAAATTTGTAATTTGTAGAACTGAAGAAATAAAGAAATACATTAACAGTACAGTGACCCTTCAACACACAGTACGTTAAAATTATAGCTCTATGGAAAACTGGTAACTTTTTCTGCGGCTCCAAAAAGTGACCCCCTCCCCAACGTATTACATAGAGAAGGTTAAAGAATGTTATGCAGATAACGAATACAGATAAAGCAAGTCCTCACATATAACATCAGAAAGAAGATGGGAATCGCTTTCAATGTTAAGGACAAGAGCTTCTTTGGATCATGGACTTTCTACAATGTACCAGAAAAAAAATTGGGGCCTTCACCTGGTGCCTAAAGTAACCACTCATCCAGGCCCATATAAAGAGCATTATAGGTCATGTGTTAACACACTGTACTGTAGAGAGATGCTACTAGATTGACAATCATTGTATGTACCTCACCAATACAGATATTTTACAAGTAAAATGTTCATAATAATTGGCTGCGTCAGTGTTTGGGACGGTTGGTCTTGAAACCACACTCCACATATAATGTCCCAGGAAAGACCATTGTATGTTGAAAATCTTGTTTCCTGAGGCCATTGTAATTTGAGGGATCACTGTATTGATGGGAAGCGGTGAATACTTTAGTTAAGAGACACGTTTTATGGCTAAATCCCTGATTATTAGCCAAGTGTTATGTATTTTTTTTTGTTTGGTTACACAGTGGTTGATTATGGTTTCTATCAAAAATACTTTTAAACACTTTGTGATATAATAAGTTTTGCTAACTAGAGCCAGCATCCCCTTTTTTTGTTATCCTTTTAAATATTTAAAGGGAATGTGTCATCAAATAATGAGTCATTGTTTAAGTCCCATTTTTATGTTAAACACATTGTTTAGGAATTTTTGGTTGTAGGTTTTTTTTTTTTTTGTTTTTTTTTACATTTTTCATATCACTTTCAATATTTTTTAATAATTAGTAATAAGTCTTGCAGTTTTCACTTTGGCCACTAGGCCTTGTTTGCACTGCTTTTACAGCAGTCAGAGAGTTGCTTTATAGTAGCTTCATGCACATAGGAGACTTAAGACTGACTCAGTCCCATTAACTTCTATAGGAGAGTTTTCACTGTGCAGGGAGGTGAAAGGGTGACTGGTGGGTCCTGTGTTATCGATTGACACTTCCAGTTTGACCCTCTTTCTGCTGGTAATGAGCAGGCAACTGAGAATCTTTCTGTACAGAACAGGAAGTGTCAGACTATTATTAGGCCAAGCGGCAAAAGTGAAAACTGCAGGACTTAAGAATTATTAAAAAAAATATTGGATGATTTGGAAAATTAAAAAGAAATCTAACCAAAAATTCTTAATTGTTTTGAACATAAAAATGTGAGTTAAACAATAAGTTATCTTTGACACATTCCCTTTAAGGGGTTGTTCATTAAGTCTCCGTCTACATGGCAATTGTAAAATACTGTCTGATTCTGTTTTAGATCAGTTGTTTAGTCTTTTTTTTTTTTTTGCGGGGATTTTATGGTCAGTTTACTTTTTGCATTTCAGCTGGCCCATTAACAGTGAGCTGTACGATAACCCGCTGTTTTCAAGTGAAATACAACAGATTATAGAACATGTTCTAATTTTTTTTGAATGGACTTGAAATCCGACCTTGAAAATCCGAACTGTGTAGACTACAGCTTGGATTTTCTATTGAGGTTTACAGTCTGATTTTTTATTTTTTATTTTTTTCAGATTCTAAATGCTAAATGTGACAAAAAATCAGTAAACCAGTCCTGCGTAGATGTAGTCTAAGATTTACAACTGTTATAAAATAAAACAAACTCGCCCATAATTCTTGCCACTGCTCCAGTGTTCCCTGCTGGTCCTGTAGTGATGACATCATATAGAGTATTCACTTATTGCTTGAGATAATCACTGGTGTCAACAATTAAGGCTTGAATGTAGGGTGCAAGACCACTGTCCCCAGTAATTGCCTTGATTGTCAGGTGAATGATGTACTTGACATCACAACAGGAGTTGCTCTTGGACAACTTTCTTGAAAATTCTGGTCAACCCATTATCTAAGGGGAGAATTTCATTTAATTTCTTGATTTACCAAATCCTTTTGGAATTATTATTTTTTTTTTTCTCCTGCTTAGCTACCTCCAACATAAATTGCAGCCTGTGGGGGACTACCTTGGATTCCTGGTGCTCTGGAGGCCAGCTTAGTTAATGGCTGTACTTCTGATGCACTTAATATTTTGCCCCTTTCACCTTCTCAGAAAGATCATTGCTGGTCCATGGCCTTTAACAGAGGAATGTTTGCTAGCAAAAAAAACAGTCCTCCTTCCCAAAGAATGACTTTGATTGTTTATTGCTGGTTATATAAAAAAAACTAGTATTCTGTACATGGGTTAATTGACTCAGGATGGTGAGAAGTAAAGATAAGAATGAGCCCATAAGACTTTTTAGGAAGCAACTTGACAGTAATTTGGGACTATGGCACCAAAGAGGAGTTTCGCTTGTGAACATCTGCTGATGTGTCAGATTGTGCGTCACAAAACCTGCGCCTTTTGTAATTCCTCTAAATGATGTAGTTTACATGTCTCTAGCAGTTTATTGCTATTTTTCTTGTCTTTGTGTTACATTACACCCCCCCGAGAAGTGAACTGAGCCCTGTGCATTTAGTTTCATCGTGCCCATTGACAAAGTTGATGAAGTCATGTAGTAACACATACAAAGAAACTCACTTAGCTCATGTGGTTAATATTTCATGTGGCTGTGTTGTAATCCTTTACCTATCCTACTATAAAAAGGCGACAACTGACAGATGATATTGTTTTCTAATGCATAATCTTGTGAGATGGCAAAAAGTTGCACAATTTACAGTAAAAATGGTGGAGAATAATAAACTTTATAGAACTAGATTAGACACTTTAGACTGTTACCTCATTTCTGGTGTATGTTTTGCACAAAAAGGCACACGTAGTTAATTTGACACATTTATGACTCCTTTAGCCGCAAACCTTTTTTCCAGACACTTTTTGCACCTTGCTCTACAATTTTGAAAGTATATTAAACGCACAATACATTTGCTGCCTGCCATGTTCCACTCCTTAGGTGCAATTTCCGCCAAAGTCCTGGTGCATTTGGCTTAGTAAATCTCCCCTCAACATGTCTGTGGGTGTCAGTGGTTGCAGATGTCAATGACCAGTTGTGAATAATACAAATGGGAGAGACCTTTATTGGAAATAAATGCTAGCAATTCCCTCTCCTTATATTACATGCTAGGTTTTTACCATAAGGATATCAAGAGGGTGCACCATCATGCCTAACTTGGAGTGTTGTTCAAAAACAGATCCATCATGGTCTACCTTTTTTTTTTTTTTATTGGGGGGGGGGGGGAGGGTTCATTTATATTAGAAAAAGAAAAAAAAAAAAAAAAGGATCCTGAAATAAATGTAAAATAAAGACACAGAAACATGCCATTGGAGTAGAAGTCAATCGTGACGTGGACATCAGTAAATGAAGAAACCAACACAATTAGAGAAAGGCATATGAGATCTTCACCCCATTGTCTTTAGTTGGAATCTGCACTTTAGTTCATTCTGTAAACTATGATGTTGGTTTGTTCTTCTACGGATCTGAAATCGGCATGATGGGGACCCGCACCTTTCACACATTGATGGCATCTCCTATCCACATGCCATCAACGTGCAGTATGGGAATACCACTTTAACAAAACCTTAACAACAAAATTGCATTTTTCTCTTCCTTTCCACCCAATCAGAACTTGGGTTTCATTTTTTCAAACTACTCTGGAAGCATGAAAGCCGGCCTCTGATTTGTTGCTGTTGGCCAGTTTTGATAATTGAGGCTACACAGTACATTGTGTGTTTCGGGAGCCCGAGCTAATACGTGCGTAATTTCGGCGCGCTTCTTGCTCGTATTAGAGCGCAAATATGTGGTGAAATGCACGCCGAAATTACCCGGTGTGAACATAGCCTAATGCCCTTCTTACTCATTGTTTATTACGCCAGTATGCAATGTTCTTGTATGGCAGTCCTTCTTTCCATGCTGTGCTACTTACCATGTTTTTTTTGTTGTTTTTTCCCCTCAATCAGATTTTACTTTTTTTTTTTTTTTTTTTTAAACTTTGTAATGGTTTTAATTTTATTTATGATGAAGTAACAGCTCAGACTTGGAACTATACTTTTCACTGGTATCCAGGAAATGACTTGTAAAGCCATTTCCTAGTACATCTTTGTTATGAATGATGTTTTCTTCAGGTAATAGATCAACCTGAGTGCACTGCTGAAAAAAGTAAAAAGTTTCCATGTGATCACCTTCTGCTGACCACTCCCCATTGCCATTATTTCACAGCAGCCTGTAATATTGATATCAATTCAATTGTTTTGACTATTTATTTATTTTGGGGGCATGGAGTCCAGGGGACTTGAGAACAATCTGCCCTCAGTGAAAGTGAATACGGTTTTGCTAATACCATTCAGATGCATCCAAATTTTTTCCTGCTGAGTTCGATTCCCGAAATGGGGGAGGGGGTGGAATTTACATGTCTTTTTATATAGCAAAGCTCTGAGGATTCGCTCCACTAATGAAAATCCAGGGTGTATCTTTGGCACATCTACGACTGGAATCCAGGTGCTCAGCCTTGGACCTTTGCTGCTCCATTTTTTTTTTTCTAATTTTTAAAATCTTTGCATTTGCTTATGCCAGATATGTAATGCAATATTCCAAGATTGGGGTGTAGCTATAGGGTTTGCATAGGTAGTAGCTGCACGGAGACCTTGTGCCTGAGGGGGTGCCAATTCCTGAGTATTATAAATGCATCAATGGTGGGTCCTTGTTACAGATTTTGCATTGGGGCGCAGGAGCCTCCATATACTCCTTTGTTCAGGGATAATTTTTTTGGGTTGGTTTACGTGTCAGTAACCCAGATAGTATTTGGACCCATGACCATTCTAAGCTACCAATAGAGACTGGATGACCTAAAGGTTGTATGAAATACTAACTTTAAAGGGTGTATTTCGCACTAAAATATGCCCCAATATAGGTGTTAAATAATGTTTTTAAAAGGGATGTATCACTTCATCAGTTCGTGTGTTTCATTGTATTTTCAGTTTCTCAGCTCTGAAATCCAGGGGCGTTTCTTCCCCTCCCAGCTGGGTGTTTCTTAACTGAAGGGGATGACATCATACCCCCCCTTCACTGTTCATGCTTGCTCCTGATTCAGTGTGCTCCCCCCCTCTCTCTGAGTCCACATGTCACTGTGTCGTTCCTCTCCCTATGCAGTCTTATTTTGTAAGAGCTGTTTGTTTACATACCAAAGCCCTGCATTCAGTCTAGACAGTCTTCTATGAACTCAGAGCACTGATCTCTTCTCTTCTCACAGCTGGAGGTTTGTTACAGTTGAATCCAGTCTTCTATGAACTCATCCAGAGCCGCACAGATCTGTCTCTTTTCTATGTTTACACGCAGCAGCATTAGGCACCGAGGCACAATTCTGCTGTTTTCCGATTGTAGAAGCAGCTGCAGGGTTACTGTGGAGCTGCTAGCTGTACAGAGTGAAATGTTGCCAGCCCCTTATTCTGAGTGAGAGAGGCAGGAATGCACGTGCCCGTGAATACGACCAGGGGCCAGACGGAATGTAAATTAGTAGAGCCATCAGCCAATGAAATGCAAGAAGGTGGGATCCGACCGACACTGGGGAACAGTGTTTACACAAAACGAAGATAAGGCAGACTGTGATAACAATGACATCCAATTGCAAAGTTGCTTGTTTTCACTGTCCCCTTATTCTGAAGACCCTTTAATGTAATGATACCACCCCTTTAAGTACAGCTCTCATTGAGTGCAGTGTAAAATCATCGTCGTTGCTCAGTTTGAGTGTTTTTCGACAAGTACTGCCATCTAATACAAAAGTATAGAAGGCAGAAATCTGCCTCAGACCAGTCCGCATCTTTCCTCCTTGAAATTCCGCGTTTGCATTCTGCACCGAACATTTTTATGGTATTTACAGGGGGGGGGGGAAAAAAATTAAGGGGAAAAAAGGGGGGGGGGGGGGGGGGGGGGGGTTTTTTTTTTGGGGGGGGGGGGCCCCCCGGGGGGGTTTTTTTTTTTGGGGGGGGGGGGGGGAAAAGGGGGGTTTTTTTTTTCCCCCTGATTGGTTTTTTTTTTTTTTGGGGGGGTTTTTTTTCCCCGGGGTTTTAATTTTTTTTGGGGGGTTTTAAATTAAATTTTTTTTGGGGGGGGGGTTTTTCCCCCCCCTTTTTTAAAAGGGGGGTTTTTTTTTTTAAATTTTTTTTTTAATTTTTTTGGGGGGGGGTTTGTTTTTTAAAAAAAGGGGTTTTTGGGGGGGGGGGGCCCCGGGGGGGAAAAAAGGGTTTTTGGGGGGTGGGGGAAAAAAAATTTGGGGGGGGGGGGGTTGGGGGGGTTTGGGGGCCTTTGGGGGGGGGAAAAAAAAAAAAAGGGGGGGGGGGGAAAAAAAAAGGGGGGGGGGGGAAAAAGGGGGGGGGGGGGAAATTTTAAAAAAGGGGGGAAAGGGGGGGTTTTTTTTTGGGGGGGGGGTTTTTTTTTTTGGGGGGAAAAAAGGGGGGGGTTTTTTTTTTTTTAAAGGGGGGGTTTTGGTTTTTTTTTTTTTTCCCCTTTTTAAAAAAAAAAGGGGGGGAAAAAAATTTTGGGGGGGGGTTTTTTTTTTTTTTGGGGGGGTTTGGAAAAAAGGGGTTTTTTAAAAAAAAAATTTTTTTGGGGGTTTAAAAGGGGGGGGGAATCCTTTTTTTTGGAAAAATTTTTTTTTTTGGGGGGGGGAAAAAAAAGGGGGGAAGGGTTTCCCCTTTTTTTTTAAAATTTTTAAAAATTTTAAAAAAGGTTTTTTTTTTAAAAATTTTTTGGGGGGGGTTTTTTTTGGGGGAAAATTTTTGGGGGGAAAAAAAAAGGGGGGGGGGGGGGGGGGAAAAGGGGGGGTTTTTTTTTTGGGGTGGGGGTTTTTAAAGGGGGGGGGGGGGGGGTTTTTTCCCCTTTTTTGGGGGGGGGGTTTTTTTTTTTTTGGGGGGAAAATTTTTTTTTTAAAAAAAATTTTTTTTTTTTTAAGGGGGGGGGGAAAAAAATTTGGGGCTTTTGGGGTTTTTGGGGGGGGGAAAAAAATTTTTTAAATTTTTTTTTTTGGGGGTGGGGGAAATTTTTTAGGGGTTTTTTTTTGGGAAAATTTTTTTTTTTTTGTTTTTTTTTTTTGGGGGGGGGGGGGAAAAAAAATTTTGGGGGGGGTTTTTTTTTTTGGGGGGGGGGGTTTTGGGGGGAAAAAAAAGGGGGGGGGGGGGGTTTTTTTTTTAAATTTTTTTTCCTTGGGGGGGGGGTTTTTGGGGGGGGTTTTTTTTGTTTTTGGAAAACCCCGGGGGGGGGGAAAACAAAAAACCCCCTTTTTTTTTTTGGGGGGGGGTTTTTGGGGGGGGTTGGGGGGGGGGGGGTTTTTTTTTTGGGGGGTTTTTTTTTTGGGGGGGTTTTTTTTCCGGGGAAAGGGGAATTTTTTTTTTTTTTGGGGGGGGGGTTTTTTTTTGGGTGTTGTTTTTTTTTAAAAAGGGGAAAAAAAGGGTTTTTTTTGGGGGGGGGTTTTTTTCCCCCGGGGGGGGGGGGGGGTTTAAAAAAAAAGGCCCGGGTATTTTTTAAAGGGGGGGGGGGGGGTTTTTGGGGGGGTGTTTTTTTTGGGGGGGGGCCCGGGGGGGGGGAAAAAAGGGGGGTTTTTTTTTTTTTTAAAAAAAAATTTTAAAAAAAAACCCCCAAAGGGGGGGGAAAAAACCCTTTTTTTTTCCTTTTTAAAAAGGGAAAGGGGTTTTTTTTTAAAAAAAGGGGGGGGAAAAATTTAAAAAGGGGGCCAAAAAAAAAACCGTTCGGGGGGGGGGGGGGAAAAAAAGGGGGAAAAGGGTAAAAAAAGGGTTTTTTTTTTTTTAAAGGGCGGGGGGGGGGGTTTTTTTTTTTTTTTTTTTTTAAAAAAAAGGGGGGGGAAAAGGGGGGGGGTTTTTGGGGGGGGTTTTAAAAAAATTTTTCCCCCGGGGGTTTTTTTTTTTTTTTGGGGTTCCCCTTTTTTTTTTTTTTTTTTGGGGAAAGGGGGAATTCCCGGGGAAAGGGGGGGGAAAGGGGGGGGGGGTTTTTTTTGTTTGGGGGGGGTGGGGGGTTTTTTTTTTTTCCCCCCAAAAGGGGTTTGGGGGGGGTTTTTTTGGGGAAAATTTTGGGGGGGGGGAAAAAGGGGGGGGTTTTTTTCCTTTTTTTTGGGAAAGGGGTTTTTTGGGGGGGCCCCCCGGGGTTAAAAGGGGGGGGGGTTTGGGAGGGGGGGGTGGGGTTGGGTTGGGGGGGGGGGGGGGGGTGGGGGGGGTTTGAATGGGGGGGTGCCGGGGGGGGGGGAAAAAAGGGGGGGGGGGCCGGGGGGGGGCGGGGGAAGAAGAGGGGGGGGGGGGTTTGTTTTGTAAAAGGGGGGGGGGGGGTTTTTGGGAAGGGTTTTTTTTGGGGGGGTTTTTGGGAAGGGGGGGGGGGTTTTGGGGGGGGGTTTTTTAAAAAAAAAAAAAGGGAAATTTTTTTTTAAAAAAAAAATTTTCCCGGGGTTTTTTTTTTTTTTTTTTGGGGGTTTTTTTTTCCCCCCTTTTTCCCCCCTTTGGGTACTTTTAAATTTTTTTTTTTTTCCCCCCCCCCCCAAAATAAAAAAAAAATTTTAAAAAAAATTTTTTTTTTTAAAAAAAAAAAGGGAAAAAAGGGTTTTCCCCCCTTTTTTTTTAAAACTCAAAAAGGGGGGCCCCCCAAAAATTTAAAAATTTTCCCGGGGGCCCCCAAAAGGAAAAAATTTTTTTTTTTTTTTTTTTTTTTTAAATATTTTTTAAAAAAAAAGTTTTTTTGGCAATGATCCCTGAAATATTTACAAGGGTTTTAAAAAAGTTTCTTTTTTTTAAACCCATTTTTTTTTTAAAACCCCCAACCCTTTTCAGCTATAAAATTTTTTATCTTTGGGGGAAGTTTCCCAAAAAAAACCCCTTTTTTTAAAAAAGGGGGGAAAAAAAAAAAGGGGGCCTTTAACAGCTTTAAATAAAAGATTTTGATAAAAAAAAAAAAAAAAAATTTAGGGGGAAATTTTTGCAAAAAAAGGAAATGGGAAAAACCCAAAGGGTCCCCCTGTTGTCTAATGCTTTAAGGGGGAAAACCGGGGTTTTACTGTTTTTCCCCCAAACCCCTTTTTTGCGGGGAATTTTGAGGTTTGATTTTGCTTTTTGTATAATTTTTCCCCTGGGGGCCCCCCAAGGGGGCTCTTTGGGGGGAACGGGGTTTGGTTGGGTTTTCCCAAAACTTTTTTTTAAAGGGGGTTTTTTTGGGCCCACAATTTCATCCCCTTTACCCCTTTCCCAGCTTTTTCAGCTTGGGGTGTTCGGGAAAGGGGGGGGGGTTTTGGGGGATTTTTTTTTAAAGGGGCATATCATGTGGCCCCGGGGCGGTTTGAAAAATCCCCAGGCCTTTCCTCTTTTTAATTTCAAAAAAAAAAAAGGGTCGGGTTTGGGGTTTTTAAAAAAACTTTTTAAAAGAAAACATTTTTAAGCTCAGGGGGTTTAAAAAAATTTTTTTGCCCCCGGCCCCAAGGGTCCTGGGTTTTTTAAAAATTCCTTTTGCAGGGAAAACCAAAAAACCTTTGTGGATTTTATTTCTCTTTTTTTTTAAATTTGGCAAAGCCCTTTTTTTTGAGGTTTTTTTTTTTAAATTTTTTTTGCACGGGTTTTAAACAAATTTTTTATTTAAGGGGATTTACAGGGGGCCGGGGGGAGTAGAAAAAAAAGGGAACCCGGGGGTTTTTAAAAAAACCATCAGTAGTTTGGCCGGGAGAGGGAGGGGGGGGGGTGGGGGAAACCAGGGTTTTTGGGGAAAGGCTCACGGGGCCCCGGGGTCGTACCCCCGGGAAGATGGGGGGCTGAAAAAAAAAATAGTTTCACAAAGGGAAAAAGCAAAAGGAAAAAAAAGGTTTTGCAAAAATTTTTTTAAAAAAATGATGAATTTTTTAAAAAAAATGTTTTTAATTATTTAATTTAAAAAAATTTCCATGTCAATTTTATTAAGGGAAAAAAACCCCTTTTAAAAAGGGGACCTTTTTTAAATTTTAATTTTTTAAATTCCTCCCTGTGTTTCCCGGGAAATTACAATTTTTTTTAAAAGGGGGGAAAAAAATCAAACAAATTTTTTTTAAAAATTTTAAAACCCAGCAAATAGGGGCTGACTATTATATTTTAAAATTTTTTTTGGAAAAACCCATTTTTTTGGGTGTGTTTTTTGAATAAATTTTTTATATATATATATAATATTTATATATTATTGATTTATGATATATAATGTTTACCTTTACCCACTCACTGGCTCACAAACATAGTTGTGCTCAAAAAGTTGGCATTAACCCCTGGCAAAATTTTTGCTTGTCTTAGGCCTTTTTTCAGAAAGAATATGAATGGATAACACAAAATACTTTTTTTTATCCTCTATGGTTAGTATTGGTGATTGGATAGATTTTCTTGTCAAACTTACTTTGTTTTTTCTCTTTTTTTAAACCCCTAAGGGACCCAGGCCTGTTTAAACCTTCCTGGACAACTAGTCCCTATTTTTTGAAAATCCTTTGGGACATGTGTCACTTTTTTGTGAGGAATAAACTTTTGGGACACTTTTTTACTATCTATTTGGATTCTGAGGATTTTTCTCCCCGTGACACAATGTGCTTTTTTTTTTTAAAGTTTTAGTTAGAAAATTTTATTTCATTTACAATCCTTTTTTTGTTGAAAAAAAATATTACCTAATTTCATGAAAATTTTGAAAAATCTGTGATTTTGAAAGTTTCCAAAAAATTTCTGCGTTTACTAAGACAGATTATTATTCAACCACAAAATGTTTTATAACCCACTGGCATTTTACCCATTATGTTCCCTCTATAGGGTTGGCATCAATTTTTAAATGTCCTTTTTTTATTGGGGGGACTTTAAAGAAGGGGCTTTATGAAAAATTATTGTTAGCTATTTTTCCTCTCTTTTTTCAAGAAAATAATTTGCCAATATATCCATTTTTTTTAGGGGACCATTCCAGTTTTTTCTTGGTTGTGGGCTTTGAGGGGGGCCTCTTGGCTGCCATGGTTAGATTGTGTCCCCAATAAATTACTTGCATCTTAAGAAAACTTTAGACCCCTTGAAGTAATTTTAACAAACAAGTGTTTTTACGGAAGGTTGTTAATCCTTTAGTATTTTAATGATAAATTTAAAAAGCTATAAGGTGGAGGGGTGAAAATTTTCAATATTCCACTAATTTTGCAGAATTTTCAACTATTTATCCATTTTATTCACTGGAATATCGGTTAATTTGTGACTAGGTAAATGCAAATGTGTTATTATGATTTTCCCCCAGTTCTGCCGTTTTTTAGAAAATATCCCATTATGGTGGCCCTAGTGCATTTTTATTTGGCTCAACCCATAAAGGCCCCAGAATAGGGGATGCCACCTTACTGGGACTCTGGAGGTCTTCATTTTTCAATGCAATTTTATTTAGGGCGCCATTTTTCAGGGTTTGAAGAGGGCCCTAAGGGTGGCTAATAACTATAATACCCTCCCCCTTAATAAAGGGGACCCCATATTGTTAAAAAAAAAATAACTACACCCTTAAGGTTAATTATACAGTGTGTGTAGTGAGGTTTATTCGACGCCCCTCTAGGTGATTCACAATTTTTTTTTTTTTAGGCTTAGGCTGGTTGAAAATTTATAAAAAATAAATTTTTCCCTATTAATCTTGCAATTTTAGGCTTAAAATGTTTTATTATTTGCAAGGAAATCCTGGGAAAAAGACAAAGGAACCCCAAAACTTTGTTAAAAGCAAATTTCTTCCAAGGTTCGGGCAAATGTTAACACTTTCATGTGGGTTGGTTTTGTAAAAAAACTGCTGTTTTGGGCACCAATGGCGGGCGTTTTACAAAGGGAGAGGGAGCGCTTACTTTGGCTTTTTGGACGCAAGATTCAGATTTTGGTTGGGCCATGTCGCATTTGCAAAAGCCCCCAAAAAGTAGCAGAATCAGGTGAAAAAAACCCTTCCAGAAGTCGCACCATTTTAGGATTCAACACCCATCAGGGATCTCAATCTAGCGGTTGTATATGAATTTCTTTGGGGGGGTGCACAAAAGGTGTTCCATAGTTTTTTTTTTTAGCATTGGGACCATGAAAAATTGGGGGATGATAATAAAGCGTAGTTCCATCATTTGTTTTTTGGGCTCTAATTTTTTATAGCGTTTCAACCGTTGCAATGGTAATGTTGTGATAAACTTTACTTTGGGGGGTCGGTACGGATGCATTGGTATAAATGTATATAGTTTTTTTTTATGTTTTATTTACCTTTTACACAATTTTTAGAAAAAAAGGGGTCTATAATAAATTGCGTTTTTTATGTTGTTTCCTATTCTGGCGTCATATACTTTTTTATTTTGATGTGTGCAGGAAGCTGTGTAGGGGCCCTATCTGTTTTTTTGCGGGGGTGAATTGATGCTTTTTATTTGGGTTTACCATATGGGGTGCATTATTTGATACTTTGTTCACTTTTTATTATGGGTTTTTGTGAGGCGTTTTGAAACAAAATACAGCAATCCCCTGGTAGTGTTTTTTTTATTTTTTATTTTTTATAAGCGGGTCACTCTGCGATTAGATATGTCATTTGGAGGTTTAATCGCTGCAGGTGTTCATTACAATTACTGTGGTCCAATAACCCAATTTTGTATATATATTTTTTTTTTTATGCTTTTTTTTTACAATACCAAAACACTTTTTATTCAAACAGAAAACAAAAAAATTTTTTGCAATCAACCATACTCGCTCAAGGCTTTATGACAACAGGGACTGGATTAACAAGAAAACAGGTCATCCAGGTGGAGGGATGTTTACTGTATTCTTCTGTAGCTATTTCAAACCTTTTATATTTTCAAAACCTTCTGTGCTTTGCTAATTCAACCCCAATTCACCCAGAGTATGTAAACTTTTGAATTCTGGGTTTCATTTGGATTGTTTTTTTGGTTGACATTATGATTTTAAAAAGAGGAAAAAACCGTTAGTAGTTTGGACTATAAATGGCTTTTCCACCCAAAACATTAACCATGAGTGGGTAAAAAATGTTTTTTTAGTTAAATCAACTCTTATTTTCTCTGAAATAAAGGCCAAATGAAAAAGCAAAAAATTCTGCCCGAGGTATGAAAAACTTTGAGAACAAAAACTGTAAAAGGAATAACACTTGAAACACAATGGTAACTCCAATTCAAATGCTCTGTGCAGTTATTGATTATGGGACTCAGGTTGTTCGCTGGTTCTACAATGCACAGATAAACTTGCTCAGGTTAGTGCAGGCTCAAATCCAGGGGGGATGGCCACATCATATTGAGAAGCTGTTGGGCAAGGAAAAGTTGGTATTTTGTGTTCTGTCAGCAGTGGTTCCCAGGATCATGGAGCAAATACAGGAGGTCAAGGTCAGTAAACCAGGATGGGACGTGGGCTGGGGACGGTGGACAAGAACCCAGCGGCTGTGGGGGACCTATAAATCCTCCTTTTTTGTGCCCTAGGAGGATAAACAAGGCCAGGTGCAATTATGGCCCAGGGGGCCATGGTATAATAACCCCCAGCAGTCCAGTAATATGAATGTGGCTGCTCAAAAATATACTATCAGGGGACATGGGGTGACTCATTTAGTAATTGGTACGGTGGGTGGGTCCGATGTTCAAAAAGTTCAGTGTTGGTGGCTTACAGTCCAAAACATCGTTGCAGGAGGCGATTGGGCATTTGGCCAGAGGAAAAAACACCAAGGGAAATTAGCAGATTCCAACAATTGGGCGGGTCCTGTGATCCTCATGCTGGGAGAAGGGCAGGTTTCACCCATTGGAGCATGTGGAAGAGTCTGGAGATGCTGTGGGGGAAATACATTTCTGCTGGCTGCAATCCATTCCTCCAGCGATGACCAGTTGGCAGTTGGGGTCAGTGATGGTGGGGGGAGGCTTTTTCTTTGGGGGGCCCGACAACCCTCCAGTGTGTAAGGTACCCCCGACTGCCATTTGGTACCGGGGAAGAGACCCCGGGGAAATTTTTGGAGCCCATTCAGGTGAGTGGGCCCGGGTTTTCCTTTGTAAATGACAATGCTAGACCTCATGTGGCTGATGTGTGTCAGCTTCCCTGCTGAAAAAAGGCATTGTTTATTTCGCCCCAAAGTCCTTTCCCCCAGACCGAATAAAAACAGCACACTGGGACATCGGGGGAATGGTGTTGTCCCTTTTTGTTTTTGGTAGGTGTGTAATAATAAAAAATTTGTTTCCCAGTACATTACTTCCTGTTTTGCTTCTCTGTCAGGGTTGCTAGATGATTCCTCTCTAAGCTCACTCTGTGTGGGCCTGATAGGTGAAAGTGTTTTCAGCAGGACCTGATAATTGTGAAGAAACCTCTTTCCCAGTGCAGAAAACCCATTATCCTTTCATGTATTGCTCTGGTCATTGCTCGGGTTTAAAATCTTACCCTGCCCTGAAAGGGGGAACAATAAAAGCAATCTTTTTTGTCATTAAAAGGAGTTTTCTCACTTCAAAGATTCAACATAAGGGGAACTGTAAATGAAGCCTTTTTTTCCTAAAACATTTTTTCAAAGATTTACTTATGAGGTAAAAAAGGACATTTTTTTTTTCTAGGGTTTAAAACGATACCAGAAACACATCTGTTATCTGATAAGCTTAAATAGCAGAAAACAAGGAGTGATATCACCCCCACGGATGCACTATTTTCCTAACAAAAAAATTATATTAAGGATTAGATTCGAAAAGAAGGGGACAAGTGGTGTGAGGACTGGGGAAAGGATTTCCCTTTTTCGAATCTTGTTAAGGGGGGCAAAAAAGCTCCTGCACTGTCTGAGTAGTAGGAGTTGAAGTAGAATTTGAATATGCTAATCACTGCTTTAAAACCACCCACTGAGGAGGACTGAGGCAAACTCCTGGGGTCGTTAAAACAGCCTATGAGGGGGAAACCCCCCTTTTATCTATTTTTTGAATGAGGGGTATTACAGAAAGCTGCTTAGAGCAGTGAGTAAACTGCGATTTTGTCTCCTGTCATTCAGGAGTTTTATTTCTTTACGATTACAGCCAAAGAGCAAGATTGTATATGTAACTTTTAATGGCATAGGACTGCTGATCTAAAATTGTAAAAAAAAAGTCGCCAAAAATTTGAATTTTTTTTTTGTTTACTTTTCACAAAATTTCCTTTCCTTTGGAAAAAACCCTTTTTAAAAAAAAGGGGTGTCTAAAAATTTGCCTTTTTCCCATTTGTCTGAACTTTTATAAACTGAGTAGAAATGAAACAAGAAAAATAAGTTTGGAAAGAAACATTAAAAATTTTTTAACCCTTAATCCTTCCAATACAAAAAAAGAAATGTAGCATTGTGCTTGTTGTTAGTTCACTGATACTCCCCAACATGATTAATTCCTCTTGTCAGGGCTAAGGTATATCATTGTATAATTTGCTAGATGAATGGTCGCTCCATCAAATTAGATTCTTTTACTGAATACATTAACATTCAGAGAGTTACTATAGTTTCGAGGAAGATCAAGCTTAGTTTGAAGAGACTAATGAGGAATCTGAATGGATATGAGATCAGGATCCAAGACCTGTGTTTTTCAAATCTTGGAAGGGTTTGACATCTTCCCAGCGAGCATTAGGCACACATTCCAGGCCTCTAGATTGATGTTCTCCTGACAAAAGTGGACAGCAAGTTTTTTCTTTCCATTCACTGACTTGGAAATCTTTCAGTTTAGCTAGCATAATTTTTTTTAAATATAATCTTGGGTAAAAAAAATATGTCCCTGAAACATTGACCTTCTCATACGCAAGGTGCTTCCAGTCTAGACCGCTTCTCCGCCAAACTAATGGCTTTCCGTTCCCTGTTCACTTTTGTGTATATGAGGGAGATGAGATTTAAACGGGTTATCTCATTTGCTATTTCCCCGTCTGAAGAAACTTGCTTGGCTGTATTTGGAACTCCCATACAAAGGAATGGGGAGAACAGCACAAGCGTGACCATCTACCCGATCTAAAATAATAAGATGGAAAAACCTTTTTGATTATATGGTAAAAGCAAAACGGCAACAAGCTGTATTGACTCTGACCATTAATGATTTCCACCATCTTCTGAGTCTAAAATGGGTATTTGGAATGCCTAAGACTTTAAAAGGGGTTTTCTAGGTAAGAAAAGACGTGAATTATTTTTCAAAAAACCAGTGCCATGCCAAAATCCTTTTAATGCAGCCAAAATGCAGTACCAGATACAACCCATGGGCAGGTGTGGACTGGTTACTGTAATCTGGTTCAAACTCTAGATGTTAAAAAAGTAATCCTTCATGGAAAATTGAAGGGTTTTAAGGTGACAACCCCAATTGAAAGGGTTTTTGTCAAAAAAGCTCCAAACCCCTTAAACTGGAGCCCCGCTCTTTTGGTTTTTATGTGTTCTCCATGGGGAGAGTAGAAAAAGTGACTGCCAAACTCCTTTTCTCCTCCTAATCTGTACAGAAAATAAAAATTTGGGGGTCGAAACCCAAACACCCTACTATTTCTCCACTACAATACCCATATCGGGAGAATCAAAAGGGTCCCATTCATGTTAGACTCTAGGCTGGTCCCACTAAAATCAAAGGTTTTCGCTTTTTCCCCAATATTAATTTTGGGAGCCCTTTTAATAGCATGCATCTTTTAAGTGGCTTCTTGGCTTTTTCTCAAAGTTTATAGAAAATGTTTGAGGAAAAAGTATTTTTAATGTTTCATTTTCTTTAAAAAAAATTTGCTCAATTTTTGCCAGATTTCTATTCAGATATTAAGATTTTGCTCAATGCTCTTCTTTTGTAAGTGTTTGTAGGGCAAGGGATGTAGCCCCTACAATTTGAGGCCCCCCAAACTGTGATGATTTTATAAATTGTTTTTCTTCTATAATTGTTACCGTGCACACAGTATTTATTTGGATATATCATTGAGATGAATTTGGGATCCACAAGAATGTTTTATGGTGTTTTTATATGGGTAAAAAATCTAGTTATAAAACAGGTGGGGGACTAAACAATGTAGGGGAAAGATGGGAATAAATTGGAAGAAAACCCCATTCTTGGGATCGGAAAAGGTGGTGAAATTTTGCAATGCCCGGGTTTTTTTTTTTTTGGGGGTTTTTTTTCCTGTTTGGGCCTAGATTTTCTTAGAAAATTCCCGGAGGGTTAACAAAAATCTTTTTTGTAATTATTTTATTTTAATTTTTTTACTTTTTTAAGCAATTCTCCAAAACCGCTTTTTTAGTACAGCCCTTTAAAAAGTTTTTTTGAAACCCCCTTTAATTCAATTTGAGAAATGACAAAAAGTGAAAATCTTGCTGGAAACAATCTGACCGATTCAAATACAATTTGTCCTTTTTCACCCTCTTAAATGTGGCCATACACATTTAATTAGATTTATGTGTCCAAATCCACTGATTTTATCTGGACCTCCCATTCATCTAATGTACATGTGGAATAGAGGGATTGGGCAGTTGGATCTGAACGTTTCTGTTCCTCTGATTGCCAAGTTTTCAGAGCACATGCATGTTTGGCTTAAAAAGCATGTGTATGGGATGGGAAGAAATGGTCTGTCAACCAAACAGCGTTCAGCCTAGCACTATCTAAAGTGTATTGCCATCTTTACAATCAACATTGGGTGAAACTCAGGATGTGCAAATGCACAAGATTTTCATTGGGCTCTGTCACAATAATATATGTTCTATGGCCGCCTTTATTTTGTCAATCGTGATTTGGATGAGAGCCTTGCTAAAAAGTTTCACTGTCCTACATTTTTGGAGGTTAAAGTTTTTTGGCTGTGCCCATCCCCTGCAAAAAACCCTATTGGGATGTTTCCCACTGTCCGGATTGAATGTTTGGCCAAGATCTAACATTAATATTCCTTCAGGAACGTAGGAAAATTTTAGGCCTATGGGTTTTTTGCATGAGCTCCATCCAAGTGTTTCCCAGTTGTGCTTCTAAAGAATGGGCCCTTTTGTATTGTTTTATAAAAAGAGGGTGGGAAGGGGGGAAGTCCTAACGGGGTTGGGCTTTTAAGTTATGGCTG